>OY723391.1:42012774-42165611 GCA_963210295.1 Ophion ellenae
AGCATGGATAAAAACACTATCATCTTCGAAAACACGGCGCGGAAGATCCATCGCTTCGGGAGTTTTGCGTAATGTTGTCACACGAGAAGAAGATATGTGGGCTTTGCAAATGTGTATGCAACCAAAACGGTTGAACAAATCCACATAATTTATTTATTACACAGCGGGAAAAGTGGCCTATTTGACATCGTTTGGGTTTGTGGTCTGCTAATGGTCGCAGCAGTTGAAGCTGTTTGTTTGGGTTATGTAGAACATCGTTTTATAAACGAGGTGAGGCAACAACTCTTAGCAGTAGAAATATTTTCAAACCTATTTACTTTAAAGGCGGTCATCAATAAACATTTAAAAGTGAAGGGAGGAAAGCTATATGTAGCGTTTGTGGATTTCAAGGCAGCTTTTGATCGAGCGTGATCGATAATGATCAGAAAATTAAAAGAAGGGAAAACGCTGGAAACAATAAAGGAAATTTATAAGTATACAAGGGTCCAGGTGCAAACGAATGGAATAACTACAGAAAGTTTTAGAACGAAGATAGGGGTAAGGCAAGGGTGCGCATTAAGTGCGCTTTTATTCGATATATACGTAGATGATTTAGAGGATATGTGGGAAAGGAAAAATAAAGGAGGAGTGAGGAAGGAAAAAAATGTTGCAATAAAATATGCTGATGATGTGGCGGCGATAGAGGATACAGTGGAGGGTTTAAGCAGCATATTAAAGGACTTGGAAAAATGGGCAGACAGTAATAAAATGGAAATAAATGCGAAAAAACAAAGATAATGATTTTTAGGAACGAGGGAAAAGGGAAGAAGAATGAAGAATGGGGGATTAAAGGGGAAAAAATCCAGATGGTGAAGGAGTTTCAGCTAAAATTAATTTGGCCACATGGTAAAAAGCTGGCCGGGAAAACGCAAAAAGCAGCAAATATGGTTTGGGGGATATGGAAGAGAGCGGAAGGTATATGGTAAAAGAGAGACGCTATTTATTAGAAACAATAATGAAAGCAGGAGCCATGTACGGAATAGAGATTTAGGGAATAGGGGAAATTGGGGTGTTAGAAAAAATACGGAGCAGATATTGCAAAATGGCGCTAGTAAATGAAATAACCTCGAACTATGTTTGGAGAAGGGAGCTGGGTGTGCCAACAATGGCCTATTTGAATAGAGAAAGAGTGTTTAGGTACATAAGAGAGGTTCTGAGGATGGAAGATTCAAGATGGCCAAAAATCTGTTTGATGGAGGAGGTAAGGACAATTGCTAATGCCATCAAAGTGGGAAAAGAACTTGGAGAAAGTGTTAAAGGATATGGGGATAGAGGACGTAGTAACAGTGATAAGAGAAAAAAGGAAAGAGGATAGAATATATGAAAAGATGAAAAAAGGTTTAGAATGCCTAAAAATGAAAGTTTTGGACGAGGAGGAAAGAATAAGAAAATCTTCATACAATGGCAACTACAAATATATCGTGGAAAATGAGGAAAGGCCATGGAAGTATTGGGCGGAAGATTGTGTGAAGGGTAGGGATAAAGAAATGTGGGCAAGACTAAGATGCGAAAATATATGGAGGGCGGGAAAGAAGGGGGGGAAAGGACGAGACGCAGAATTTGCAAAAAAGAAAATGAAACAATGGAGCACCTGCTAATGTGTGAAAAAGGATGGAAAATTGTAACGACGAAAGCGAGAAAGGAAGCTGAGAAGTGGGTGCAAGGAGTGGATAAGGTGGCGATAAAGGGGGAAATTATAAACATGTTGAGTGCAAAGATAAATATAGGGATATGTCAGTATTTCAGAGAAATAGAGGAAGTATGTAAAAAAATGCGCAAGGATGAAGAGGGAGTTGAAAGCGATGGAGATGAGGAGTAAAGTGACAAAAAGCGAGCAAATGTATGCTGGGTAGAACATAGAATTAAGGTGGATGTGAGAAAAATTTGTATAAACAAATCGGAAACATTTTGTAAAAAACTTGTAAAGCAAGTTCTGCAAATAAAACTCGATTATTATTATTATTAATATTTACAAACCTATCAGCCTTAGGAGAAAAAATGTCCTACAAAAGTTTCATAGCTCGAAGCCGGCATCAAGCGGTGGCTACGAGGTTCATCCAGGTGGAGGCGCTTTGGCGATTTCGAGGTAACCACCATCATTGTAAATGAGACTACTAGGTTTTTTTTCTGAATTTGGCAATTCTTCAGATAAGTGACATTTCCGAAAAACGAGCCTAAAATTATTTTTTTTGCTATTTTCTCATTTATTGGATTATCAATGATGATATTCCCATAAACTCCCATAAAAAGTTATGGGGTTTTGAAGTTCGCGGTAAGACGTGATAAAATACGGCATTTTTAACATTTCGACGCCTATATTGGGTTTGTTTGGGTTATTTAAATATTCGAAATTATTTTTAACGATTTTTTGCTCGTAAAAAATTTGTTAATGAAAAATGTCCCCTAAATTCCACCTACTGAATATCATCATTTATAACCCAACAAATGAGAAAATAGCAAAATAATAATTTTGGGCTTATTTTTCGGAAAAGTCACTTATCTGAAGAGTAACCCTGAATTTTAGCAATGAACTGAAAGTAAGTTCACATGCCAAATTTCGAGATGATCGACCAAGATGTAGTATCGAAAACCATTAAAAAAGAAATTTCAATGTTTTCTAGCCTAAAATCGACTGAAAAAACGGAGCAAACACTTACTCCTATAAAAAGGGCTCAAAGGGACATGTGATAAAATAAAGAATTTTCAACATTTCGACGCCTATATTGGGTTTGTTTGGGTTTTTGAAATATTCGAAATTATTTTTAACGATTTTTTGCTCGTAAAAAATTTGTTAATGAAAAATGTCACCTAAATTCCACCTCCTGAATATCATCATTTATAACCTAATAAATGAGAAAATAGCAAAATAATAATTTTAGGCTCATTTTTCGGAAAAGTCACTTATCTAAGGAATTACCCTGAATTTTATGAATGAACTGAAAGTAACTTCACATGCCGAATTTCGAGATGATTAACCACGATGTAGTATCGAAAAACATTAAAAAACAAATTTCAATGTCTTCTAGCCTAAAATCGACTGAAAAAACGGAGCAAACACTTACTCCTATAAAAAGGGCTCAAAGTGATGGCCAACGCTTTCAATCCACACTTGCAATCTGATTACCATTGATTGTATTGTCTTATTAATCATGTCGCTTCGTATCAACGAACAAGCTCCAATTGAGGTTTCAATAGTTTAACACCAAACAAAATCCGGGTGAGCCGTACAGCTTTTTTTACATCGTTCGCAAGTGATAATCTTATCAACTTGTTTTGAAAAGCAGTGAGACGTTTGTGATTTCCATAATAAATGTGTGTTCCCTTCAATGAAAAGTACGACGGAATTTTCCAGTTGTCAGTACAAAATTAAACTTTCCGCAGGATGTTTCCTTATCAAGAGCAAGTTGATGTGTTAATTTACGGAGAATGTCACATCTCTCTCTCTGTCACATCTTTGCGTAACACATTTACCAGTGTGTATAATAAACTTAGGAAAACCGGTAGTTTCAGGTGCCACAGTTGAGTGCGTTTGAAACCACTTTAAGGGGCTCTACCAGTGTGACACTTTAAAAAAATCGATTTTTTCGTGCCTTTTTCGACAGTTTATACTTTCAAGAATATCCTGTAAGAATTGCAAGGCCGTATCTCGATCATTCTATCTTGCAAAAATCGATAGTTAAATCTTTAAACGCGTTTTTCTCGAAATGAGATTTTTTTAATTTGCTGACATTGTAACTCAAAGAGCAATTATCCGATTGACTTAAAATTTGAACTGAGTACTCTTGAATATATTCACTCTACAATGACGTAGGATATTTTCGATTGGATGAAAATTGACGATTTGGCATTGAAAAAAAACGACCATTTTATAGGCAAGAAAACAGACTTTTTTCATAACTACGCCATTTTGTTAGATTTTGATATTTTTCGAAAATCCTACGTCATTGTACAGGAAATACCTTCCAGTTTAACGACATTTTTTCCTTTTTCGGTTTCAGCTACACAATCGGCCGGAATCATGTCAGCAGTGGAGGAACTTTTTTTTTGCCATGAAAAAATTATGATATATAGGTCAAATATAGCCAAATATATTCTTAATTTTCCGAAACATTTAATTGACTACTTTTCGTCCAAAATATTCCCGAAAAACACGCAAATTTTCAGCGTTCACACTGGACCCTTAAGGGGTTAGACGCAAATTGGCAGTAAGAGAAGGGGCAACTCAAATTGGAGAGGAAGGTCCAACATTTAGTGCAGGAATCGCTGATTGAAGGTAAACTTATGATTACGATAGAACTGATAGTAAAAAATTTTACGCATTTTTCTTGAAATTATGCTTTTCGAAACGGTGTACACGATTTCTCCACACCTTATGAGCCGATTGACTTGAAATTTGGTACACTTATTCAGTGTAATAGTACTTTAGTCTTGACCGAGGTTTTTCCTCTTGACATTTTTTTTTTTTTTTTCATTAGTTATTAACAATAATATAAGCTTTCCTCGAAAAAAAAAATTCAACTTTTTTTGTATAATTGAAATGCGATATAAAAAAATATATAAAAAATAAAAAAAAGCTTAGTCAAGTCTTAATCAATGTTATATATTTTATGAAAAAAACTCGTTTTCTTACGTTTAATATCAACCGGGTGGCCAAATTCAACTAGTCACGAGCCAAAATTGACAAAATCAAGTGCTCCACACGTTGAAAAGGTCTTTACGAGATTGTTTATAACTTTTTGAATTAATTATATTTTCAAATAAAATTTGGTGCACAACTTTGTTAATGTACATACAAATAAAATTGCAAACAATTCTTTAATAATCTTACTTATTACTACGAAATTAATTTTTCTCAATAACCCAGATTTTTAGGTCGGTATTTAGGTCACAGTACCCCCTTAATCGATTCTAGGCTCAAAACATTGAAATTTCTTTTTTTATCGATTTTTTTACATAAATCTTGATCGATCATCGTGAAATTTCGTATGCGAAGTAATTTTTAGTTCCCTGATGAACATCGGAAAAAAAATACTGTTCCAATTTTTTTTAAATGTAGGCGACCTTGAACTCTCCTAAGCGCTACCACCTGGGTGAACCTCATAGCCGCCGCTCGATGACCCCCTTCGAACTATGTAACTTTTATAGGAACATTTTTCTCCCAAGTCAGATAGGTGAGAAAATCTACCGCTAATAATTGTTGCTTCACCAAAGATTTGGAGCCGAATAGAGCCGAAAGAAATTTGAGCAATTAAAAAGTCGTAATTATCGTTGCATTTTAACTATGCAAACTTCAATATCATGCAAATGGACAATAGGTTGGATAACCTAAAAGAAAAATACAAACGACGATACAGAAGAACACGTAAGTATAATAAGTTGAAAAAGATCTCAATCTTTTTTTTTTCTTTCTTTTTTAAATATTTTTTTTTCACTGCAAAAACGCTACGAATTAATTCCAAGTCCTAATAGCCGCAATAAAAAGTAGCAAATGGATGGTATTGAAGTTTGCATAGAAAGTTCAACGAAAATTCTTGTTTATGTTTTCGATTCCACCTTTTTGGTACTTTACAAAATACTTTTATGTAGCTTCAGATTGTCGATCTCTGAATGTGCAACATAAGAAATTGTCCAGCACTTTTCGTAGCTCAGATCCGCCGAAAGAAATTTGAGCAATTGAAAAATCGTAATTCTCGTTGCATTTTAACTATGCAAACTTCAAGATCATGCAAATGGACAATAGGTTGGATAACCTAAAAGAAAAATACAAACGACGATACAGAGAAACACGTAAGTATAATAAGTTGAAAAAGTTCTCAATATTTTTTTTTCTTTCTCTTTTTAATATTTTCTTTTCACTAAAAAAACGCTACGAATTAATTCCAAGTCCTAATAGCCGCAATAAAAAGTGGCAAATGGATGGTAGTGAACTTTGCATAGAAAGTTCAACGAAAATTCTCGTTTATGTTTTCGATTCCACCTTTTTGGTATTTTACAAAATATTTTTATGCAGCTTCAGATTGTCGATCTCTAAATGTGCAACATAAGAAATTGTCCAGCAATTTTCGTAGCTCAGATCCGCCGAAAGAAATTTGAGCAATTAAAAAATCGTAATTCTCGTTGCATTTTAACGATGCAAACTTCAATATCATGCAAATGGACAATCGGTTGGAAAACCTTGAAGAAAAATACAAACGGAGAAACACGTAAGTATAGTAGTTGAAAAAGTTCTCAACCTCGTACTCACTCTTCTTCGGTTTTGGTGCGTTTCTTGGGTATGCTCCAGCAGGCGTTGAGGGCATTTTCCGTTATGGAATTCATGGTATGGTAGCCTTGTTTACTGAGGACCGAATTGGAGATATTGGGAGGCGGTATATTGGCGCCGGTGCGCTTGGTACCGGACATTTGAAAGCTGGTGAAGCCGAAGCCCTTCGGCTTGTTGCCGCCACCTCTGTGAAAACTCATAGTTTTCCCTCTTTGTCCTTTTTCTTCCTGTTCCTCAATTCAACGGCGCGACGAGCCTGGCAAACATTTACGATGAGCTACGATCTCTAGTCATTGGACATCGGGCTCGGGGATCGAATCAGTCTCACTGAAACATCGCGCGAGAGTAAAGAAACGAGAGGGAAAAGAAGCAACAATTATCGTCGCACAACAGACTCATCGGCGGAGGTTATGTTGTCTTTTGTGTTCCGAATCGCAGGAAAGTGCGAACCGATGATGTCGTTTCGTACGTAGGCGCGTACGAGGAGCCTCGTTCTTTGCGACGCAACGGCAAAATTTCCGTATCCTCAACGAAGAGATGAGGAAAATCGAGAAAACACGAGCTCTGACAGCTACGGATGAGTCTCGGAATGTACAAACTTCGAAATTATCGAACTCGCACACTTTTCTTTCAACGTATAATTGAGACGCAAAGGCGTCGCTTCCCCGAACAGCGGCGGGGCAAGCGTTTATTTCGGGCGGCGAAATGGACATACGAGGTACTCGGTCGGTACATGGAGATGAATCTGCCTTACCGATCGATGGTACGGGTTAATAGCCTTTTTATTAAGGGCTTTTACGACCAGTTGAAAATTTGGCTCGATTTTTTGTTTTTTACGGATTTTCAAAATACGTTTTGGAAATATTCTCGGGAAATTTCGGGCCTTCCGAAATTAAGGGCGTTATCGGCGTTTGTGGGTAGGATCCGCGAACCGCGAACTTCAAACGCGTTTTTCTCAAAATTACTTTATCGGGATCGGTGACCACGATAACTCAAAAATCACTGCACCGATCGTCTTCAAATTTTTAAAACTTCTTATACACATCGAAAAGCAGTGCTTGCACGAACTTTTTTTTCGATTCATAGTTTTTTTATTACCGAAAATAGACGGTTTTTTTTACCGAAAATCGATATTTCCACTTTGGCCTGCGGCAATTTGTTCAAAAATCAATATTTTATTAAATACTTCGTCCAAGCACTAGACAATTTCATGCTACAATGAAATGCTTTTTTTCTATTTGGGATTATTTGCTTCTGACCAGCAGCGGTCACCGACGTTTTTCAAACAGCGCTCTGCACAAATCATTGTATCTACCACAATTATAAATATTGTTCAATAAAATTCTTCTAAAAGATACTTAAGGGGTCAGGCTACAGTAGAATTTTAAAAAAAATCGATTTTTTCCGCTAAAACCGGTGCTTTATCATTATAACAATAAGTTACTATTCGATTTATAGCAAGAATTTTTTTTTCACCGACTTTGAGCGTATAACTTAAGCCCACCTCTGGCACGGCCATAGAGTACCTAAAACGTTAAAGGCGTTTTTCTCCAAACAGCTTTTTTCCAATTAGCGTGACAAATAACTGCAACAATTTTCACTCGGTGTACTTTAAATTTAAATGTTATGTTCCTAATTGCATTTCGCAGAGAAGTACGTACGGAATTTCTGATTAATCGAAAACTTTTCATCTTATGAGCAGTTTTATACGGAATGTTTCACTGAAAATTCATTCAAATACCTACAACTCAATTCAAATACTTACAACTTGTGAATAAAACAATTTTTTTTAAATTCAGTACGTACTTCCTCAGGTATTCTAATGTAGATTGACGAGAATTTTTGTATTTTGTTCTAGGTCAAATAAATATTTTCTAACAGCTTGATATTCGTACTAAATAGATGTGTAACTAATTTTATAAGTGAATCACTTTTACATACGAAAAAGAATTGTTAAATTCGCACATGATTTCATACCCGTTACTGTGGCCTAACCCCTTAAAATACTCCTTAATGAAAACAAAAATGAAAACCTGCCCACTTTTTCCCAGGAAGAATTCATGAAAATTTCTCTTTTTTTCCAGCCACGACTCGTAACCCGTTAAAATCTCGGAAAAAATGTTATGAAAATGTTAGGAAAACAAAGCATCAGACTTTCGATGAATTCCTGACACAGAACTTCACTATTTGATTTTGCCCTGAATAGCATTCATCTTTGATAAATCTTTGTTCGAAAATTTTAGCTATCTCGCTCGCCCTTATACGTCACGGGGTACACTTTCTACTCCGCCTTAAAAAAGCAGACATAGAATTGTAACATTTTGGATAACAAACGTGATCTTCGAAATTGTCGTTGCGTCCTTTTCCACGGCGAAAGAAAGAATTTCCATTCCAAAAGGGTATCCGACTAGCTCGGTCGGTACAACAGAAAGGAATCTGCCTTACCCACGATAGGTACGAATGAATAGCATCTTTATTAAACTCGTACGAGTGTAAAATTTCGAAACATTCAACGTGGCGCTCAAAAATATCGTTGCTTATTTTTCATCCCACAATTGCCGAAGATCCGGTGCAGAAAGTCCCAGCTTCCGGTCCCAATGCGGCTAAAACGATGACAAAAGTGCTTGGCTCTTCACGCACGTGCATTTATGCTCCAATCGAGTAGCTGAGTTTTCACGAATCGCGTACATTCTTACCTTGCCTTAGGTCTTGTCCGGCTCTTTGCTCGCGCTGCTTATTCCCAATAATTGCGGGTTGTAGATGAGAATTATCGCGGCCGGTATAATGGCGGCGATGCACAGCAATATTATAACGTAGAGTTTGACGCAACAGCACCCGATCATTTGTGACAAACTCTCAGTTGCCAGAAAATCCGTAAAAACTCAATCAATCCCCAAAAAAACACAAAAGTCGTCGGACCGAACCGTTCTGTCAGCCAATGAGTCGGAGACTTTCAGCTGTTTTTTTTTCATATCTTATTCTACAAAATGCAGAGTCCTATGGAACCGGAAGAAAATATCCGTACACTGCAAATTTTCGATCGGGACGAAAAGAACCCTACGTCAGAAATGTTTATTTAAATAAAAATTCTCACTTAGTAAATCTTTCTATAGAAAATTACAAAGTTCCGTCGCACTTTTTAAAATTTTCTACTTTTAGGTGACCTTGAACATATTAGTAGTAGAATTTTATGCCTGCCTTCTACTCTTGTAAACTCGCTTGTTATTGGTTGGAAAAGTGCAAGAAAAATTTCGTCGCAGAGGAATTCGAAAGGCCGATACTTACCACCAATTAACCTGAAAATCATTACTCCAAGATTTTTCTTCGCAGTTATTCAGCATTTCGTAAAGTAGTGCACTTTCCGAAAATGCGCTTCAATTCGAGGCCTGTGGCTTTGGAAATAACATATCCGGAAGACCTATAAACTCCGACTATAAAAAATTAAAATGGAGGGGGAGATGCGAGGGAAAAATTGCTGATTTTCATTATTTTTTTTTAAAGGAAAGATGTCTCCACAATTCTTGAGACTTAGGGTATGTTTTCTAACTACTTTTGGCCAGCCCCCTGACCCTAGTAGATAAATGCTGTTCGCAAAATGTCCTTGCCGCACTGTGGCGCTAGTAGTCGTGTGACAGGCATGCTATATATGTATGCTGCGCCGGTGTTTTGAATATTTTACATAAATAAAAGTCTATTGTTATATTAGGAATGATTTTCCGTTCTCATGATTTTCCGTTCGAGCACAATGAATAACGTTGCAATAACGATAACAGGTCAAAGCAACGAAAGTATCGAATTGTTCATCTTATCGGAGTATTTAGAGCCGAAGGCTGTCACATAACAGCCAACGCTAGGTAGTGGCGATTTCAAGAACTAAAAAGCCGGGACAAAACGCGTTTTCGTTTATCGTATGGGAATAGTAGGCCAGTGTCAGGGGGCTGCTTTTGGCTATTTCATGGTATTTCTAATTAATCTTTAAAAATGGCGGTGTGGCACGATCTTCTAAACGGGTTGCGGCGGACGTTGTCAGACAGCGTGACACGTCGCGTCGGCAGGATTAATCTGCAACAAAACTGACGAAGATTTTTCTTTCGCTAACATTCATACGCAGAATATGAACAAAGGAAAAGTGAAAATGTTGAAAACCGATGAAATGGTACGCTTTGAAACAAACAAATCGAAGTTTCCGAAAAATGGCTATATCTAGCAATTAAACAAATCTTTTTAGCATTGAAAATGCTTTAGAAACTGTACATAAGTTTTTTTAAATAATAAAAACCAACTGATATTATTTACATGTGCCAGTTTTTTCATTACCCTAAAAATCTGATTACATTTTCAGTGCTATGAAAAATTGGGAGTACAAATAAGTCTCCGCCGTTTCACAAAAGATGGCCCCACAAGGAGGTTATGGTTGAAATTGTCAGATGTAAAATGTCATATCGTAAGGTTAGGCATCTGGCAAGACCATAACCTTGAAATATTAGCGATTTGTATCAGCATCACATAATTTTTTCGTGCGAAAATGTCGAGTTTTGAACCTAATAAGCGTCATTCGCGGGAACTGTTGCGTTTGACACGAATCTCCCTCCAATAATGATTCCAATTCCGCATCTTCGTTTCGGCCTTCCGCTAACGGCCGATACAAAATCGCTAATATTTCAAGGTTATGGTCTTGCCAGATGTCCAATCTTGCGATATGACGTTGTACATCTGACAATTTCAACCATAACCTCCTGGTGGGGCCATCTTTTGTCATACAGCGGAGACTTATTTGTACTCCCAAAAGTTGAACTTTGTATAATCTCTGTCGATTTTTCTTTCCTTTCAGAAATAGTTATGGTCATGTTTTATACAATGAGGTTAGAATGATTTATGCCAAATTTCATCAGAATCGGTCAATTCGTTTTTTAGCTATACGTCACGGCAGTTTTGAAAATGCAGTTTAGAAGACCGTGCCCTACCTCCGCCATTTTTCAAGATTAATAAATAACAAAATACCATGTAACAGCTAAAAGTAGTAATAAAACATACCCTAAGTCTCAACAGAGGTGAAGAAATCTTTCCGTTGAAAAAAATCAGATAATTGTTTCCTCGTCTAAAGGTATTTCCCCCCTTAAATGAAAAGATTCGAGTTTTTAAAATGTATATATATATATATTTTTCAAAAACGTTATTTCCATGTGTGTTGAAAAACTGCAGTGTCCAGGCTTTCCGCCGGTGGCGAATGTTGCGTGTCTTCTGAAAATTGGCGCGTCCACTTCCGGTATATTCGCTCAATCTCCAATCGTAAGAAAATGTTTAGTGAGTGTTCTTCTCTTCCGGTTATTCTTCCTTTTCCGGTTGCGAGAAAGCAACGAAGCAAGGCATTGGCAAAACTTGTTTGGGGGTGGAACATCCGGCCTCATCACTACGAACGAATTAAGAGCTTAAGCCTAATCGAAATTTTGGAAAATATTTGGTTTTCGACGGATTTTCAAAATATAACATTCCACAAATAATCTGTGAAAGTCTTCAAGTCGATCCGTTCAAAATTGAGAACTTGAAACGCTTTGTTCTCAAAATGACTTTTTCAAAATCGGTGACCATGGTATCTTAAAAATCACTGCACCGATCAACTTGAATTTTGCAAGCTTCTTTTACACAGTGCAAAGTAGTGCTTGAACGAAGTCATTTTTTTCGTGCATTGTTTTTTTATCAATGAAAATAGAGCATTATCATTCACTAAACATTAATACTTCCACGTTGGACTGCAGACATTTTTCAAAAATCGATATTTTATTGAATCCTTCGTCCAAACACTAGATAATTACGTGCAAAAAACAAAATGCGTTCGATTTTTTTGTGTCCGATGATTTGTTTCGGAGCAGCAGTGATCACTGCAAAGGACGTTTTACAAACAGCGCTCTGCATACATGATTCCATCTACCACATTTATAAATATATATCACTAAAAAAATTGTAAAAGATACTTAAGGCGTTAGGCTACTGTGAAAATATCAAAACTCTCGTTGTTGGCTCCCGGCAACTTGGATTGAAGAGGGAGGTTCAACATACCGTGTAAGAATCGCACTTTAAAGGTGAACTTATGATTACGATAGAACTTCAAACGCGTTTCTCTCAAAACTATGTTTTTCGAAACGATGTACACGATTTCTCGACATCCAATCAACGGATTGACTTGTAATTTGGTATTCATTCAGCGTAATAGCAATTTAGTCTTGACCGACGTTTATCTTCTTAACTTTTTTTTCATCAGTTATTAAGGGGCTATATCAGTGTGACACTTAAAAAAAACGATTTTTTTTGCCTTTTTCGACAGTATATACTTTCGAAAATATCATTATCATTTATATCATTTTATCTTGCAAAAATCGATAGTTAAATCTTTAAACGCGTTTTTTTCGAAATGAGATTTTTTTTAGCGCCTTCAACGGCAGCGCATAAGGAGCTTGGATCTCAATATTTTTCTATGAAAAAATTATGTAATATAGGTCAAATATAGCCAAATATATTCTCCGAAACATTTAATTGGGTACTTTCCTTCCAAAAAATTGCCGAATATCACCCAAATTTTCCCCCTTAACAATGTCATTTTCTCTCGAAAAATCGACAAAAAATCAATAATTCTTTTCCAATTATTCAAATACGATAATAAAAAAAGCTCGGTCGAGTCTTAGCCAATATTATCAATTTTAAGAAAAAAATAGCTCGTTTTTTTTGTTTCAGATCAACCGGGTGGCCAAAATCAAGTACACCGTTGAGCCCCTCGCATTCAGAGTGCCTTCACGAGATTATTCATAACGTCTTTAAGTATGAAAAGAAAGGTCCAAACGATTTTTCAATCGTCCAACGTATACCTTCAAAATTAAATTTTCAAACAACCTTGATTTCCGGGCCGTTACAGTAGCCTAACCCCTTAAAACGATATTCTTCAATGTAAAAGGACATTTTTTTAAATTCCACACGTGCATTTTCCCAGAAAAAAAATGACGAAATTTCCTCTCTTCCGGCCCCGAGCTAGGTGTGTCCCGTTAATCCTCTAAGAATGAAATGATTTATTTCGCGTTATTAATCTTGATTATTTTCACTCCGTGGTACAATCTTTGGAAATATTGGGAGTACAAATAAGTCTCCGCCGTTTGACAAAAGATGGCCCCACCAGGAGGTTATGGTTAAAATTGTCAGATGTAAAACGCCATATCGTAAGGTTGGACCAGCCCCCTGACACTGGTAGATAAATGCTGTTCGCAAAATGTCCTTGCCGCACTGTGGCGCTGGTAGTCGTGTGACAGGTATGCTATATATGTATGTTGCGCCGGTGTTTCGAATATTTTACATAAATAAAAGTCTATTGTTATATTTCGAATGATTTCCCGTTCGAGAAAAGTAAATAACGTCGCAATAACGATAACAGGCGAAAGCCACGAATTGTTCAGCTTATCGGAGTATTTAGAGCCGAAGACAGACATAACAGCCAACGCTAGGTAGTGGCGATTTCAAGAACTAAAAAGCCGGGACAAAACGCGTTTCCGTTTGTCTTATGGGAATAGTAGGCCAGTGTCAGGGGGCTGGGTTGGACATCTTGGCAAGACCATAACCTTGAAATATTATCAATTTTGTATCAGCATCACGTAATTTTTTTCGTGCGAAAATGTCGAGTTTCGAGCCGAATAAGCGTCATTTGCGGGAACTCTTGCGTTTGGTACGAATCTCCTTCCAACATACGTCCAATTGCGCGTTCTTCGGTTCAGCCTTCCGCTACGTTCTTTGTCTTCGATGTCAAACTCACCGTTCTTAAACTTTTGAAACGAGTCACGACAACTTCTCTCTCTCTCTTAAGGGGAGGTACCTGAGTAAACGGCGAGAAAAACAGGTAAACTTCGGGAATTTTTATCTCAAAAACCGACGTTTCGATTGGATCCGGGTTTTTTTTATCGGAAAATATGTACATTGAGGTATGTTTAGGAATTTTAAAAAATAATTTCGTTGACTGGAAGCTATTCGAACGCGATTATCTCGAAACATAGTTTTCAAAGTCGGTGCCAGATGTATCTCGAAAACGGCTTGTCCGATTTTGTCCAAATTTGGATACAATATTCTTCGATAGTTTTTCTCGTTCGCCACGTAGGGGTTTTTCATTTGATTGAACCATTGCTTTTTTATGCAATGTGTATGCAATCAAAAATCGTCGGAAATTGCGAACGAAAAACGAATGTTAAATTAAAACGGTCGCAATTCCGTCAAAAATGAAACTTTCAAAAAAATCCTACGCGCGAACGAGAAAAACTATCGAAGAATATTGTATCCAAATTAGGACAAAATCGGACAAGCCGTTTTTGAATACTATGTTCCGAGATAATCGCGCTTGAATCGCTTCCAGTGAACGAATTTATTTTTAAAAATTCCTAAACATACCTCAATGTACATATTTTCCAATAAAAAATACCCGGATCCAATCGAAACATTAGTTTTTGAGATGAAAATTCCCGAAGTTTACGTGTTTTTCTTTTCGCACGAAAAAAATTATGTGATGCTGATACAAAATCGCCAAATGTTGCCAAATGTCCAACCTTACGACATGACGTTTTACATCTGACAATTTCAACCATAACCTCCTGGTGGGGCCATCTTTCGTCAAACGGCGGAGACTTATTTGTACTCCCAATAGCAAATATAAAATGTCCTCAGCCACCGGTTGCGTCGCTCGCTCGTCCGCATCGAAAAGTTCGAGAAGGCACGAAAACAAAAAACTTCAATCCGTTCAAATATGCATATAAATGTATATAGATATATGCACACATATATAATTGGCTTTCCGTTCCTCTCTTTTCGTCACGTCCAAATGTACACTTTCAATAATCAATTGATCCTGTTTCAAATGACAAAATCGAAGTCCATAAAAAACAAACGAGACGTCCACGAAAAATACAATATGTGTTCGTTGAAGATGAAAATCGAAAAAAAAAAACAACAACAAAACATCGACAATGGCACAATGCAAAAGTTGTACCGGAGGTAACCTCGCGCGAGATGTATCACTGATTGGACTCCAATAATTTAATCTCCTCTTGAATATCCGACTTCCTCGACACCTTCTCGAGCATTTCCGGTTCGGGACTCTTTATAACAGCGTCCCGGATCTTTTGCTCGAGAATCTCAATCTCGCGGATCTTTTTTCTCAAATTCTTGAGCCTCTTCATGCTCTCGCTGAGGTGGGACGCAGCCGCGGCGTCTTGTCTGCAAGACGGTGCGACAGGCTGTGATTTCGATGTCGTCGAAGCTTTCGTTTTGCTCGTGACTTCCGGCTCGGATATCGTCGTTCTCGCCAAATCGTCCGCTATCGAGTTCGTCGCCACTTTGCTCTTGGACTTTTTCTTCTTCTTTTTGGCGTCGGTGGGGACGGGCATGCCGGGAATCGTCGTCTTCCCTTGGGCCTCCTTTTTCGCCTTCTGCGCGGCTATGTACTCCGCGGATACGCCCGGTGGATGATTAGGCTTGTTCTTCAAAAATTGCTTTCCTAAACTCTCGTATCTGCAACGTAAATTTGCAAGTGTGACGATAGCCTCGATACTCATCGCAAGAGAAAACAATTGAGGAGGAAAACCCAATGGGACTTCAGTTCTTTACTGGAGAAGTATCGAAGATTTTGCAAAAATATTAATTTTTGAAGAAACAAAAGTTACATCTTAAAAAAAAAAATTTGGATTAATATTTATTGCAAAGGACATTTTCAATAAATCGGACAAATCTATGATACTTCTGTAGTCTTTTACGTCTCGATTGAAAATAGCTTTGGGAGGGAAAAATTCTACCGCGGCTTGAGCGGAAAAAATGGCTAAAAGAGCGTAAATAAATGTATTTGTTTCCAGTCTTTTTCGTTTTTCCAAAATATCGGCTTTTTTTTCTTTTCCCCCGAAATATCGGCACTTTTTTCTTCTGCCCCTACCTCAAAAATTGGTAATTATTTTCTCTACCCATATGCCAAACATCGGCAGCTTTTTTTTCTTCTTCTCATACCCCAATAATCGGCGAATTTTCGATCAGGTGATTTTTTCTTCCCTTACCCCCAAAATCGGCACATTTTCGATCTAGTAGTTTTTTCTTCCCTTACCCCACAAATCGGCACATCTTTTCCTTCCCTCACCCCAAAAATCGGCACATCTCGTTTTTTTTCTGCTGCTGCAAAAATCGGCACGATTCCTTTTCCTCGTACCCCAAAAATCGGCACTGTTTATTTTTCCATGTACCCCAAAAGCTGGCGATGTTTCCTTTTCCCCATAACCCAAAATTCGGCTCATTTTATTCTTTCCCCATACCCCGAAAATCGGCACATATTTTTGTCCTTTCCTTGCCGCAAAAATCGGCACATTTTATCATTTTCTGCTACCCAAAAATCGGCATTTCCTCCTCTTCCTCGTACCCCAAAAATTGGCAATGCTTCCTTTTCTCTGGACCCCAAATATCGACACTTCTTTCTCCATCCTGCACCCTAAAAATCGGCACGGTTTATTTTTCCATGTACCCCAAAAGCTGGCGATGCTTCCTTTTTCCCATAGCCCAAAATTCGGCTCATTTTATTCTTTCCCCATACCCCGAAAATCGTCAATTTTTTTCTCCTTTCCTTGCCGCAAAAATCGGCCCATTTTATCATTTTCTGCTACCCCAAAAATCGGCATTTCCTCCTTTTCCTCGTATCCCAAAAACTGGCAATGCTTCCTCTTCTCTGGGCCCCAAAAATCGGCACCTTTTTCTCCATCCTGCACCCCAAAAATCGGCACTGTTTATTTTTCCTTGTACCCCACAAGCTGGCGATGCTTCCTTTTCCCCATAGTCCAAAATTCGGCTCATTTTATTATTTCCCCATACCCCAAAAATCGGCACTTTTTTCTCCATCCTGCACCCCAAAAATCGACACTGTTTTCTTTTTCCCATATCCCAAGAATCCGCGCTTCTCTCGTTTCCCACCGACTCGAACTCATATACTGCGAAAAAGCACGACGATAAATAAACAATCGCCGACGTATAGTTGCGCACGTACAGAGGAACCTCCTCCTGTGGAACGTATCCGTCCTTCACTCTCCGTGGTTTGCGCCAAGTTCCGTCCGGTCGTTGACTAGCCGCGATGAAAGTTCCGCCTTGAATTTGGACAGACGTTAGGTCTTGCGAGGTGGTGAGGACTAGAGGAAAGTGCGATGTTGCGATTGAACGCTCGGCTACTTCTAATATTCGGTACGGATGAAATATTTAAACAAGTGCAATACGTCGAGCGTTGAGTGTTTCGGTGGTACGTTTCGGAGGGACCCAAACAAAGATGCAAAAACCCAAACAATTTCGAATTCAAGACAAGCTTCGCCGCATTCAAAAGGGACAAAAACGGAAAATTCAATTAACTTTACCTCGAGCTTGATAAATCGAAAGATAAATCGAAAAACTAAAAATCGCCTGACGCTTGACTTCGGGGACTCGACGGTACTCGAAAATTTCGCTAAATTGATTTTCGATCGTCGGATCGATCGTTCGCCGATAAACGAGGGGCAACATAGATCTTTGATAACGTCCAAACACTCAAATTCCCCAAAAAAAAAACATCGAACGCAGGATTGTTTACCGCACCGTTGAGGTTATGAATGCCCCGGTTCGAATTTTCCCGAGCACACCTCGCCCACGCACACTTTGAGGAACAAAACTCACCTTGATCATCCTTGATGTAAGACGTGGCCATTTTTACACACAAAAATCCTCAGTGTTCCCAGTTTTATTGATAATTTCGTTAAAAAATTTATTGCTTTTTACATACGAGGCATTGCGCTGTCGGGTATCGGGAAACCCCCGAGGAATTTTTACATGTCGATCTGCATTACCGATCGTCTTACGCCTCGTCGATATGTCATTCTTTACCGATAAACTAAGTTTCTGCAAAATACGGATACCAGCTGTTGGTAAGTGACTAGTACGCAGTTTTCCCGCGAGATGGAGCGACGGAAGCAGAGTCGATGGGGGTTCCCACAAATCACGGAAAAATCGATATTTCCCTACGTGCCGCGGCAATTTCAAATCGCGATCGTGTCGAAATGAACGGGCTGTGCAAATAGAAACGCAATAGTACGAATTCGACTGTCAATCGACGATTCTGTGAGAAATAATCAGTCCTCTTTTGCTATAATTAAAGATTTATTTCATAATATTACACCAACAACTATTATTGAATTTTTATAATAATAATTTCTTATCGTGTTAAAAATGCGAATAAACACTTATTTCATAATATATAATTATATATATATTTATATATATATATATATGTATATGTACGTATATATATTATTATTATTATTATTATTATTATTATTACACCTTATAATTAATATTTTAATTAGTCTACAGATGTGGGTGGATGCGCGCTCGTGATTTATGCCAATCATCCAATCGTCGCGTATTTATATAATCCTCCACTCGATCAACGTAAATAATTCTTACCTCGGTTTCGTTATATCGCACACGTTCATGCATTTTATTCACCCTGCGCAATTTTTTTTGAAAAGTCATTTTGCTGTTCATACCGTCATGTCATTCGACCGGTTTTTATTTACTTTTCGTCAAATTCTGTTTGCGCAGGTCCGCAGTGTGAGTCATCGTGAATTTAATGATGGCTCTTGGAATGCTTCATTACCGTAAGTTTCTTACGTCATTATTGCGATATGAAATTTTTCATTATTGTTTATTTGTATCTTCGTGTCTGTGGGCATTTTTTTTCGATCGAGTTGACACCAGAAGTGCGATAAAAAGACTGCGTACATATACAGTCGTATATGCAAGTGTCGCCATAGTCGCGAAAGGTGGAATCGCCACTCGAACAATGTGGCAACGAATAAGCGACGGAAGCTATTCGATTGCGAGCAAATCACTGCCGCAATCTTTAAAGAGAACGAAAAAAAAAAAAAAAACAATTCACGTCGCGGGCCAACTGACTGGACGAATAAAAAAAGAATCAGCTTTTTTGGATATGTTACAAGAATGACGATTTCCATTTTTTTAAAACAGTAGTTTTTTTTTCTTCTTTTTTTGTTTCTTGTTCAAGAGTTCGTTCTCATTCGTATATAAATATATGAGTAAATTCTGCAAAATATCATGATATGGCTATCTGCATGCAATTTGTACATACACGATTTCATCAAGTCGAGATATATATGTGTGTGTTGCACACGTAATTAAGCGATCCCGCGGTCTCTTGGCTTGTCGATTAGCGCTCGGCAAAGCGTTCTTACCCATTATTGTTATTTTCGCGCTATTATATATATGTGTATATGTGGGTGTCTATATATATATATATATATATATATATATATATATATATATATATATATATATATATATATATATATATATATATATGTCGATAATGTACAAGACATAAGTACAATAAACTATTGTAGCTCAGATGAGAATCTGTTATTGCCGAGACTCAGACGTTAATACGAGCAAAAATGTTCACGCGTGCATCGCGATTTTCCACGACCTCACAATGTATATTATTCGGGACGTTTCCGCGTCAACGGGAATGACCAATTTTTGAAAATTTTCCTCACTCCTTGTTCAAATATCGGGAATATTCCGACAATTAATTCTGATTTTTCGCACTGGTGTTTGATTCGTTGAAAAAAAAGTAAAAAAATAGTTGAATGAAATTTCTTCGGAGATTCGGAATATTCAGAGTAGAAAAAAGATATCGATATTTTTAGGAAGTTATTTAAGAGGTGCCCGTATAAGTGAGTGTACACTGGAAATTAATAATAATGTGGAGAGATAAAGATGTTTGAAAAAAAGAGAAAAATGTTTATTTTTATTATTTAGTGATGTATGAAATGTGACTAAAGTATGTGCTGTTTAATTAACAACCTTTTTTCATCACTGCAATCGTAATTCGAGCTGTGGGTAAAAAAGACAAAAATGAATTTGAGCAACGAATTTCGTAATTTTTTTACATGGCTGCTGGGAAGCTTGAAAAGTTCGAACATCTTGGGTGGAAAGTCTCGAAATTTGAACGACTCGAAGAAAATTTCAAAAATGTGCTCTTCCACGTAACCCCCCCCCCCCCCCCTTTCGTATATAACTTGGAAGAGAACGGCAAATTCATTTCGTGAATTATGGCAGTGTAGATTTCAGCAACGTGTCGCTACTCTACGTGTCCGCACTCCAGGAACGGATCTCGACAAAAAAGTAATAAAATTCTTCACATCGCGTACGGTAGAAAAAGAGCCAAAAACAAAACTGAGATCTCGGCAATTGAGGTATTTGTGACGTAACTCTCGCTCTTTCGCGCTTTTTAACGACCGATCGTCGTTACTACCAAAGTTTTCGTTTCATCTGTTTGTTTATTCCTTCGTACCTTAGAGTTAAAAGTATTCCGTTTCTTTTTTCGTCTCTTTTGAATTCCTTAACTACCAGAATCGTTTACTTTTTCTTATGCTTTCGTTAATTCGAAGACATGCTTTTTTCTTCTTCCTTTTTTTTTTTTTATGTATTTGTATTCGTTTTGTACTTGTACTGTTCAGCAAGGCAGCGTGTTGCACTTTGTTACTTTTTTTTTTTCATCTTTATTCTTCCTATTTTTTTTTGTCATCTTTACATTATTCGGATCGCAATGTGCACGTGAGATCACACGATCCCCGATGCGCATTACTTTACCACAGATTTTTTTTTGTCCGTTCTTTTTTAAATCTTTATTTCCATTAAATGTGTGGATGTGTGTTCGTGTGTATTTTTTTTTATCGCAAGGGTTAACAATCGCTCGTTGAAAAAAAAATACCGTGTTAATCGCAATGAGATGTTACGAGCTCGTACTGAATTTGCATTATCCCCCTTCGTCATCGTACTTTTTTTCCCCCCCTTTCCGTTTCGCCCTTACTCTCGAATTACACGACAATTGTACAGACTAATTACAGACCGCTCCGCATCGCTCGCGTAAAATAAACAAAAATTATTCCGCATAAGAATATTATTCCATCGATTTTTTTTTTATTTTTCCGTTTTTTTTTTCCTCTCGCTCCGCTATACCCAATATTCACAAGTACTCGGCTCGCACGCGCGCATACATCGGAGCTTTTGTTGCACCGTCGATTGTGTGATTCACGCCACGCGCTTTATAAATTCGTATGCGAATCAATCGTTCAAACGCAAGGACGTTACCGTTGATATCCGTTTATTCCCCCCCCCCCCCCCCCCCTTTGACAAAGTGTACGATGTTACGATTTGATGAATTTTGAAGAAACAAACATAAACATCAATAATAATTGCAATATAATATAATAGCATATTAATATACCAATAATATAATAATAATAATAATAATAATAATAATAGTAATAAGTAATCGACAAGTTCCCATAAACATATTTCAACAATCACTTTGAGAACTGGCTTACTATAGTATGAATATAATAATAATAATAATAATAATAATAATAATAATAATAATAATTAAAAAAATCGAGAAGGAAGGATGTACCTTAAGGAATATGCCTACATAGTAATATGTATGTATAGATATGTATATGTATGTACATAAGAAAAATTAACACAACGCGTCAACGTCACGTTTTTTTTATATCGTACACGGATAGACTAATTTCACATTGAAGCGTTCCTCCTCGATTTTTTAAAACGTATGATTGCCAATAAACAAACGTGTGCATGCAATACATCGTATCGCGATTAAAAGAAAAAAATAGATTACCAATAATAATAATAATAATGATGATAATAATAATAACGTATTATTCACACGTACGTAAGTTTTTTCTTTTTTTTTTTTCGTACACCAATCTACGTGTAATCGTGCGATGACAAAGATCGTCAGATAGAAACAGCAAGTGGAATAAAACAGAAGAAAGGTATTAGATATTGGTTTGCGTCTCGATTCGAAGAGTACAATAATAAATTGATATTAGTTGGATTGAGAGTAAACGAACGCGTTTACGAGTGTGCCGCGTAAATAACGCGCGAAATAAGAGTAACACGACGATACGACAAGGTGCAGATTAAACGAAAAATTAATATAGTACAGTAGGTTAATTAAACTGAAAGAAAAAAAAAAAAATGATCGCGTGATACAAATGTGAGAATTAAGATGTGTTTTTTTTTCTTCTTCCACGTCTTCCCCATTGCCTCGAAATTACGCAATAACATTTCAACCTCTTAATTTATTTACCGAGAGAAATTGATTCGATCGAGTTTGGATGAAATGAATAAATTTCCTTCGATCGTACGAGACCTCTGTCGATCGGAGCAAACGTTTCGTTCATTGGGTGGAAACGGAAGTACATATTAGCGAGTCGGAGATGAAATTTTCGCTACATTCGCGCGATTCGAAATTTCGATTTATCAAGATGGGCTTTTTTTTCTTCGTGTTGAACTTCGATAAATCCACTTCTCTCGGTGTTGAACGATTTTAAGATCGAAAAATGAATTAAAAAAAAAAAAAAGAAAACTTAATCTACTTCACTCAATTGACATACAACAGTTTGCACGGTGATTTTTCTTCCCCCTTTAACACCCTCCCTCCGCCGATTTCGCAGCACGGGTGCGCAGCGAACAATCTTGCCATACGATGCACTTTAACGAAGCACAAAATCGTGGACTTTTGTTTTTTTTTCATCGCCATAATTAATCGTAATGGGGTCACGCGAACGAAAATCGCACATGAGAGAGGATTTCGGGAAATTTGCCAGATACACGAATTCGTACGATTTCACAGATCGAAATCGATACACGCACTCGCTCTCTCACTCACACATGCACATACGTAAAATACGTACTTATCGGCTAAGTGATAAAATTCTTCCGAAACCGAACTTTGGTCCAATTTTCACGAAATTTTTGGGAAAAAAAAGACGTGTTTTTTTTTTCTCAGTTTATACCCTCGTCAACTCTCATGATACTTTCCGTCGTCGAAATTGTAGTGTCGTTGTGTTTCTTTTTTCCCGAGATCTGGTCATTGCGATGACCAACGTGACAGACGACATAAAATTGTGATATCTTCTCGTTCTCGTTACGGCGAAGGTCAATTTTCTTTCGCAGTTTTTCTTTTTTTTTTTTTCTCGTCCTCCCATCTCTTTTGCATAATTACCATTACGATCGGTTATCGATAGCTAGCAGTGATCTATATATATATACTTTTTCCATTTTTTTTCGTTTGCAATTTTCCCTTCCAATAGATTTAAAAACTTTCCGTAACAATTAATTTATACTTAAGGTTCGTTAATATTAATTATGGCACGATATAAATATTATATTTAAAGTCTTTTTGAAGACATAATAAAAATAAATCTAAGTAGTCTTTCTCCTATGTTCGACAATTTCGCCACAAGTTTTTTCCTCCTTTTTTTTTTCCTCGTTAATCACATCCCTAAACTTTTTCGTTTCGAAGACATTTTTTTTGACATCTTCACGTTTTTTTTTAAATCTCTCTCACTCTCGCTTCGCATTTGTGCAGCTTGCACCCCCCCCCCCGCTTACGCGTAGCTTGTTTCGTTTTAAGTTTTGGTTTTTGTTGTTGTTGTTTTTAAACTAAAAAAATTTACTCTCCGTTTTTTCCTTTGCTTTTTAAACCTCGACGTGTTCAATAATGAAAAGATACGCAACGTTCTCGAGGCTCGCAGCTCTCGTTCCTCTTTCGAATCGATCCTTTGCAAATTCTTACGTAATTTCGTTTTTTTTTTAAGGAACTTCGCGAGATCGAGGCCGCTCGCGTCGAGCCGAACGAGAACGCTTCGACGATTTTTTCAATATTCTTTGGTAAAACAATATCACATGAACAAGAAAACTTTAAAACCAATAAATGAAGAAAAAAAAACAGCCTAATCAGTCGATTATATACGTTCCCCATAGTCAGGAACGAAAGACACAAAAGTAAAAATAAAAACAAAACGAATGTGGAAACAAGTTCGTGTTAATTCGATTCTCCTTCGCTACATTGAAGATTAATTAATTTTTTTTTTTCGTTTTTTTTTTAATTCTATTTTTTTTTCTCGTAATCATATAAAAATCAGCCTTCTCGAAAGTAATAATTCGATAAATTCAACGTATCAAAGTATTCCGTCACAGCGCTATGAAGAAAAAAAGGAAAAAAAATCAGAAATTGAGCTCCCGTCGATTACCGTGTCGATTCGAAATTCAAATAAATCGAAACCGTCCCCAAATCCCCTCGCCTCGCTTAAAACGACCCCCTTTCATTTTTCCCTCGTCTATTCAAACATCGTGCGTCATCGTGGAAGGAAAATTGTTGGAAGTAGAAAAATTCGTACCAACCAAGTAGGTCAGTTTTGCTTGGAAGAAATTCGTCGGGCTCTCGCCAAATTTGTGTGCATTGAGAGAAAAAAAAAGAAAGAAGGAAAAGAAAAAAATAATCCCTGATTTCCGGTACGTTTTTATCGTTCGAGAAAGTTCGAGACCCTCACCAATGAAAAGCAAGGCAAAAGAAACGAAAAGATCGGAAATAATGAAATATCGAGAGACTCGGACATTAATTAGCAATTAATTGTCAACGAAATGGCTCTCACGATTTTGCCAGTCGATCTCTTTTCATTGACGTTTTTTTTCTCTCACTCTCCTTCTCTCCCGCTATGTGTATATTCCTTACCGATATTCCTATTGTATGTATATACATGTTATGATATACAAGAGTGCAAATAAAAATATATAGTTTAAAATATTTGTTATTCCCCCCAGCTCCCCCCCCCCTTCCCCTCCTTGGACTTCAGTACAGCGTTGAAAAAAAAACGGAAAATAAAATGCATGCATTGAAATTCGTAAAGTGCGTTATTTTTCTCCCCGGTTAATATTTTTCCTCTCCTTAAGAATGCTACACCGTTAATTTTTTTAAATCATCACCTTCCTGGCTACGTTTCTTGGACAGATGGCAGAGTACCCTTTTTTCGAACGAGTTGGCACATTAGAATGAACTTTTTGTTTCGTTTTTTTTCCCCTTCAACTTCGTAATCTCGTTCTATGTGAAAGAAAAAAATATGCGTTTGAACGGATGTCGAAGCGATGCTCATCCTGGAAAGATATGTCAATGAAACCTGTACCTGTTGCGTACGAAAAGTCTCGGCAGCTGATCACCCTCGAGAAAACTCGCACTCCAGTTACACATTTTTTCCCTCCAATTTATCAATAATCATACTCGACTCTCAATTGACCGTTGATTCATTTTTATCGAAGTTAAGGAATTAAGATTAAAAAATATTCAATAATTTCTCTCAATTGACAGGATTTCGGTCAAACGAGACGCGAGAAGAAATTAGAAAAATTTCGAATTTTGGCATCGTAGCAAGTCATTAATATCTAGCTCGATAAAAAAAATACCTAATTTAAAAGAATTAATTCAATTGTGTGTACTCGTAACACTAGTCCGGCACGTTCGATCTGACGTTCGACATTTGACACGTTCGTCCACGAATTTGGAAGATTAATTACCGACCTTTTTTTTCCACATAAATTTCAAAAAAAAAAAAACTAACTTCAACAATCGTCAGTTTTTCGTCCAATCTGATCAGCAGCCAAGACTCTCGCGCACCTTCTCGAATCACCTTGATCACGATGAAAGGTTTTCGCCATTACGAACTATTCTCACAACACTAAACATTCATGTAATTTCCGTATACTTTTTTTTTTCGAATAACATTCGCAATTTTAGCGTCTAGTATACCAACTGAAGAACATCACAGAATTTCCCAATATCGTTATTCAATGTTTTTTTTCCCCCCCTCATTTCGTTCTTTTCCTCGAGGCGTTTGCTGGCTGCTTCGATTTTGACACAATGTGGCGTAACGCGTCAAGCAAATATCCTCCCTTGCTGGTTCTCTTTTGCGATTGTATTTTCTCCAGCGCATCTTTCTTATCACAGAATTACAGAAGTTTCCGAAAATGACTAGGTTCAATTTCTCTACAGACACGTTCCGTTCGTACGTGATCAAAGGATCGACATTTTTTTCCCCCCTCTCGTTTTTTTTTGTATACAAATGGCACGGAACGATTCAATCGTCTTTTTTTCCTCTTCGTTCTTCAATTTTAGTCAGTTAACCACATTGTGTCGTCGCAACGCCTCGAAGTGATATAGAATGTTTTTTTGTTGTTAATTTTTTTTTCTTTCTTCCTCTTACACTTACAATTTTATAATGTGGACCTTGAAAAGTCCCTTTTGACACAAATATTTGCATTCCCGCAAAGTGAAGAACAACTTCGGGAAGACGCCTAATTCTAAAGTCGTATAATTCTTCTTTTTTTTTTCATTTTTTCAAATGGTATACTTCGCGATTCGAGGATATGTCAGAAAACCTTTCTTCCACTCTTTTTTCCTTCTTGCGTAACTGTCGTTAAAATACGATTGTTACTTTTTCCCTTTTCTATCTCTTTCTCTCCTCTGCCTCTCTCTCTCTCTCTCTCTCCCTCTGTCTCTCTCTTGCCTACTACGAAATCTAAGATACATGTAGTCGTAACTTCTCGTTTTTTTTTGTTTCTCTTAATAATTTGTACTTGCTCGTTAGTTAAAATGGCTTTTTTTTCATAACCCTCTTCGTAGCTTACGAATAAAACGTCGATTTCTTTCTCCCTTCCTCACTACACTGAGTTTCAGACCTGAATACGTTTTTTTTTTCGCCCAACGATACATTTTTCTTTTCCTCGGGGGGTTTTTTTTTGTTCGTTTTCTTTCCTTTCGTTCGTCGTTTTTAGCTTGTACATATTAACTCCTTTGTCCTTCCTCAGTAGGGCCTGGTATAATTGGAGAGCAGGATAGTGGAAGGCACGCGTGATGGTAAACTGCGAACGGATTTTCGTATATATCTGATCTCGTGAACAGGGATGTCTCGTAGCATGAAGAAACGAGCAGGGAAACGAGCTGCCGGAAATGATCCTAATTTCAACGATTAACAAAACAAAAAACACTTTTATCTTGTTTTTTTTTCTTCCGCGCGACGTAAGAAAATCCACGTCGAAATAATGTCAGAAAACATTCGGAATTAAATGACCTCGTACGCGGACGAAAAACGACGAGAAAATAAGCACAAATGGCGGTCGAATAAAAAGTTGTAGGTCTTTTTCTTGGCATTCCAAAGGTGTGTAAAAACCTTTATAAAAATTGAAGCATAAGTATTAATGAATGTTCGAACAGCGAAAAAACGAATCGACACTTTTGTCCGAATTTCGAACGATCTTCCCACGTTCTTCGTATTGCACACTTGCCAATAAACAAACAAAAAAAAAATAAGCATAACTCTTTAATGGAAAAACAGAGGGGATCGAACGTAGGGCCAATTTTCATCAAATTCTTGTTCCCTCGATTTGTTTTTTTTTTTCCACCGTCCGGCTCGCCAATAAATTGCGGATAAACCAACGTCTCACAGGATTGGAAGCCTCTCCCCCAAAAAAAAATCCACCAATTAACGACGATCCCGAGATGCATCGATTTAAAGAAAAAAAACTAGATATACTGCTATCGTGAAAGGTTTTCTTTTTCTCCTCCTATTTCATAGACAATCGTTTCTTCGACACTCAAAAGATAAGGATAAACTCACCAAACTGTTCGGAGCTTTTGCCAAAGTGGATTCTTATAAAATTCTGATCGAGGATTGTTCCGTCGTCATCAGCGTATCGTTACGAATATAATATATCCTATTTACAAAGTTCAAAATATCGTGACTTTTTTTTCGTTACTTTTTTTTTCAACAGTTAAAAATATAGTCTGTACTTAGCGCGCATGATGGACCGTTTTATTTTTCTTCACCTTTACACGTCCGCTGAATCTACGTTTACCCTCTCCCCCTCCCCCATCCTCTTTCACCGCGACCGCGTTCACTTCTCCGCGATTTTTTGCCTCGGTTTTTTTTTTTTGTTCACATCCTCGCTAACTATCGTTTTATTTCTCGTTTTCGTGAAACTTTGTTGTATTTGAGCACATTAGATTTCGTAATTGAATTTCGATTTTATTTTCGCACATCACTTAGGCCTAAGAAGACGATAACTGTTTTGTTCATCAATTTTTCATTTCGACTTACGAATCTTCATATATATATATATATATATATATATATATATATATATATATATATATATATATATATATATATATATATGGTCACATTATTTCGTTACTACACGAACGTTAACGCCCACGCTCTCATTTTCGCATCCGTAAATTTTTTTCTCCTCACTAAGTCATTGACATATTTGCCTCCGTCCCTCGCTCCTTCGTCAAAACCCCCCAGTCTGCTTGCGTCAATAAATTTAGCCGGCTTTTCCTTGCCCACCGATTAATGTTCCTTAATTCGTTATTTTGGTCGATCGAAAGTTTAGCAGCGTTCGTCCTCGGGTTCAACGATAACGCGTCGAAAGTACATCGATATATGAATAACTAGAGGAGTTATCAAAAAATTGATAGGGGACACGTATCGCCTCCGTTCGCGAGCAATTCACGCGATCAACGAATTTTCATCCTCTCCTGCGCGATACCTCCCTCGCACCAACATTTTTCTTCCCTCCCGCCGAGATCAAGTGGAATGTTTCCGATTGTTCGTTTACGTTTGGTTAAGCTTATTAATAAAACAATGTTCTCATCGTATTTTTCTTCTTCCTTGCATCTATCGTTCTCTCTCTCTCTTTATCTCTCGCTCTCGTAAAATTTCTCAGTCAATTTCGTTTCCATTATTCTTTGGATTTAGCGCAGTCTTGACGAAAACAAAAAGGTTAATTTGATTGGAAAGAAAGATAAGCAGTGTCGCTTGTTTTTGCTTCGATCGTACGTCGGGAACACGCGAATATCCGATTTTTCACGCAGGCTGATCGAGCCGAGGGAGTTTCTACGTGTTTTGTTTTTTTTTTTATGGTACATTCGTTATATTTCGGTTTGACAGCTGGTCCTCGTTGTCACGAACAACTGGATCTGTCAGGAGCGAATTTTTTTTCGCTCACACTCTACACTACACCTTTCTCTCTCTCTCTCTCTCTCTCTCTCTCTCCCTCTCTCTCTCTCTCTCTCTCTCTCTCTCTCTCCCTCTCTCTCTCTATCGATCCTGCACTCGTTAAAATCGCAATCCCCAAAATGCGACGGTTTCCCTAGCGCGTTTTGGAATCGCATTTCCCATTGTTTTTTTTTTCACACCGGAGAACAGTTTTTTTTTCCTCTCCGGAAGATAAGTCCGGATTCGGATCGTTGGATCAATCGTGACGATAATTGTGCATAGCTCGACGTGAATAATCGCAAAGATCGTCGACGAGGTTGTCGCTTATCGGGCGACGAA
This sequence comes from Ophion ellenae, assembly GCA_963210295.1. Classification (NCBI taxonomy): domain Eukaryota; kingdom Metazoa; phylum Arthropoda; class Insecta; order Hymenoptera; family Ichneumonidae; genus Ophion; species Ophion ellenae. Next base: position 42,042,373 of record OY723391.1, read on the forward strand.
ACGTTAGCCACTTTCATTGCGGCTGCTGCTGCATGTGCGGATGCTGCGCGAGTACGTTCTTAATTGCCGATGTTTTCAGTAGCCTCTTGAGCATGCCGCTCGAGCCACGATGCTGAAGACTCTTGTGGGTCGTGAGTGAATTTTTCGTACGATAGCGACGATTGCAAAATTCACAGACGTAAAGGGTGTTCGATTGCTCGTGCTTGTCCTGAAAGTGTCGTTTCAGCGAGTAATAGCAGGAGAAACTGCGCTGACAGTAGGGACATTCCTGGGGCTCGTTCATACCGCCACCCGTAGGCGGTGGGATCTGGTACACGGCAGCGGGAGGCGTCGTCGGCGGATGCATCCCATTGCCCGTACCTGCAAAACACATTTGTTCTTTTTTTTTCTTCGTTTCTCTTCATTCCTTTAGCCTCAATTATTTTTTATACTTTTGTTCGTTTTTTTTTTTTCCACCTGTGAGGCGAAATTACGTCGTGCGCGATATTCGTGAGGAAGTTTCGCCAGTGCAATCGGTCGATTGGATAGATCTACCCGAGTCGGAGATAAGGAGTCGGATCGAAAGTGTGGGCGTTATGGGGAAGATCAGTTGTAGGCATCGACGCATTAACGAGGACTGCGAAATTTGAGGTTAGAATTTGTGTCCAGTGGGAATTTGTATCCAGAATTTAGGCCAGTGAAAAATTGCCGAAGCTTGCTGAGAATGAGGAATTATTTTGTCTGTTCTGAATTTAGGGTTTTCGTTTTATGAGAATCTGATCCAGTGAATTTATTTTCATCATTCTTTCAATCTAATTTTATTTTTTTTGATATTTAAAATAAATATATTTGAAAAATAATGCATGGAATATATTTTTTAACTTGGGTGAAAGTATTCTTGGTTAGCAGTAAGCATATTCCAATTAAATAAACGAAGCTTCTTTCGAAATCAATTTTTTTAATTTATAAAATATATGTCCGAATTAAAAACGTCTTTATTTCCATCCACTGAATGCGCCTTGAATTCTAATGTCAATTTTTTTCGTACGCATTCAAAGTACGTCTACGAACGTTCGAGTTGATATGAATAAAGAATGAAATGGGCGCGGATCGTCTATGCGACTAAATAATGTATTATTTTTTAGTATCGTATAAGAATTATCAGGAACAAATAAAAAATTCATTACTAATCGATGTCAAATAAATCTCGATTTACACGAAGAATCCTACTTGAAATAAAACGTTTTAATAATAAAATTGAATGGAGAAAAGTTTGAATTGACCTGACTTTAGTAAGATTTTAATTGATGCCTTAGATACCTTTGAAAAAAAATGTATCGATTTTTTGATTGACCTAAATGATGTATAAACATCCCGAAAATGATGGGCAAAAGTTATTTTAGTTGTAAACCAAATTTTAAGACGTGTAGAAAAATCGTTTTGCAACTTTAAACGCGTTTTTCCACGCGATTTTTACGATCGATTAACAATTGCGGTTTTTATAAAGCAATTAAGGCCGTTTTTTTTAAAACGAGAATGCGATTTTTTTCAAATGGTGCTAAATTGCAAAAATCCATATTTTGTTATAATCGTTTGTACTTCGCTAGCAAAACTCATGTGGATTACGAAAAATCCCAAAAGGCTTTGTTTTCCGACGACGCAAAGGTATATAAGGAAGAAAGGATCGAAGAAACGAATCTAGTTGATTAGATCTTTTTTCTGGGTGGACGTAATATCAAATATTCAACGAGTCACTTTTTGCGAGCAGCTCTTTCGTTCGTTCATCCTCAATATTACGCCGATGCATTTTAAATGGGACTCACCTCCGTCAGCAAAAAACATGTACGAACCATTCTTGATTCTCGATTTACCCGATTACACGGTCGAAACTTCCTCAAATTCGTGTATATCCGTGATAACTTGACGAGTAGGATAATCGTATTGAAAAGACGAGAAAAATGTTGTATTTTCAATTAAAGCGTTGCACCTACTAGTAAAAAGTAACCCTTTAAAGGCTTTCAATATCTACTAGGATTTCAATATCTACGGATTGAACGCCCCAGCAATTGGAAATATCACATTTGTCTTCGAGTCTCGATGAATAAAATATATATATATATATATATATATATTATATATACAGGGTGTTAGGAAGGTCGATGCAAAACCTCAAGGGGGTGATAGGTCACCTCGTTAGGGACATATCTAACCTAGTTTACCTTAGTCCAAAATCTAAGCATTTCGAGTTATCATGGTAAGTATGATTTTCGGAAAATTTCCCAAAATTAGGTACTAACTCGTTCATAATGTTCGAACAAACAATAATTGGTAAATAAAAACTTATTTGCGTCTTAGCTTAAGGGGTCTTCTCACTTTAGACGCTAAAGAGAGGCTACTTTCATGAATTAATAAATACACTTTCGAAATACATTTTTAAACAATTTTTAGGTATTCATGTAAACCAACAAACTTCAAACGCGTTTTTCTCGAAACGACGTTTTTCGACGGCTTGTTCTCAAAATCGTCGAAACGACTGAACCGATCCTTATGAAATTTTAACCACATATTCTTTACAACTATAGCTATAGCGCATATCAAGAATTTTTTTAAATTTTGATATTTACTATTTTTTTGTTGCCAAAAACGGTGAAAAAACCACGTTTTTTGTTTGTTTATTTTCGAAAAATGTCCGCCATTTTGTTATTTTTGCATACATCAAAAATCGTATGATATGCGCTATAGCCACTACCATACTGAATCTAAAATCGTTTGATTTTTTTGTTTCGGAAGATCCCTCTCCGAGATTTCATCCACAGCGCAGACCTACAATTTTTTCAACTACCATTTTCGTCTATAAATAGCGACTTAAATAAATAACATTAAAAAAAAATGTATTTCGAAAGTGTATTTATTAAGGAATCATCACAATGTAAAATTTGCATAAAATCGATTTTTTTTGCATTATCCGATAGTATACACGGTTATAAACGTTCCGTCCAATTTTTAGATCGTAATTCGAGTACTTTTGGTCACTACAGCCTTTTTCAGAAAAAGTTAAGTCTTTCTTAACGGACTTTCTTAAAACTTTAAACGCCGTTTTCTCGGAATGGTGTTTTTCAAAACGGTGGCCACTCTCAAAAAAAGAGTTTTCAAGCTATCCGTTTCAAATTTAACAGAACATTTTTCACGTCATTCCTTATGTTGCTATAGAAGCTTTTGTTTTCTTGAAATTTTCCCATTTTTTTTACGAAAAACTGTCGAAAAAGAGGCTAAAGTTGATACTTTTTGTTCAAAGCGCCGTCATTTTTTCAAATTTCACAAAAAACCTCCATAGGAAGATAGCGGCTTTCCTACAGATTAATAATCATTTTGAAATTTTTGTTTCAGATAAAATTTGGGGCCGCAATCCTGGCCACCATGGGACACCGTTTTGTTCCACGCAATTTTCCGCAAATAAAAACAATGTTAAACAATAAATAAAAAAATAAAAAAATCATTTTGTATTCTTTATCGGTACTTCAATTTGTAAAAAAAAAATTAGACCGATTAGCTTATCCTATCCACCTTAAAAAAATAGCGAAAATCGGCTACTTTTCAGGCTGTCACACTGTGACGATTCCTTAAGTGTAACAACTTTTATATCAATATCTAAAATATAAACCTTTTAAAATAATCATGAAAATAGACTTTTTTAGCGTTTAAAGTGAGAGACCCCTCAATGTGTAATCAATCGACAAACACCAATACAATCATCTGTAACCACACAACTGACTAAATGAAACGTGTTGAATAATAAAAAAACTTGTCAAAAAATAAAAATACCTCTTGTGTTAATGCCATGAAAAAAAATAGCCTTAACATAAGAGGTAAACGAGTTAGTACCCAATTGTGGGAAATTTTCCAAAAAATCATACTTACCATGATAACTCGAAATCCTCAGACTTCGGACTAGGGTAACCTACGTTAGATATGTTCCTAACGAGGTGACCCATCACGCCCTTAAGGCTTCGCACCGACCTTCCTAACACCCTGTACATCCTTGTCCGGAAATTAAATCATGCGATTTTAAAATAAATGTATCGCCGATTCCGCGAGTTTGTAGACCAAAGAGGAGCCGAGAAATATCAGTGGGGACGGTGAGAAAAGCGAGAAATTTGCGTCATGCTTTTATAGTGTTTTTGTTTGTTTATTCAACGATGAGAAATTGCGACAGCGCGTTATTAAATCGTGCACGATGAGCGAAGAAAAAAAAACTGGTTAGTAAGTGAAAGAGAGCGAGATAGTGAGTGAGTGAGATTGTGAGAATAATTGTTAGTAATAAGGTCCGGAATTGCTGCAGTCGCGACAGTCTGAAAGGAAAAGATATCAGAGTGAACGAGGTAAAAAAAAAAAGAAGCGAGAGCCATGCAGACGATACGAAACACCAAAAGCCCATACACGATCACACGACGTAAGCAACTGAGAACGTGTATAATAATAACAACATTAACAATAATATCAGCAACGACAAATCGGTAAAATAAAAATAAATAATAACAAACTGAATAAAACGATCATAAAGACAATCGAGGCGAGGATTTGGATTAGTTATTTGGGAGCCTGAAGCGTAAACAGTACGATTCTTTTCTTCGTTACTTTTCATCATCGTAATTGTAATTAATATTATTGTGGCTGATTTTTCTTCTGCTTGAAAAAGGCACAAGACGAAGCCCCGTTATCCTAAAAAATCGGCTGCTCCGGCATTGATGAGAGTGCTCTCTCGTAATTCGGCCGCGACACGATAGCCTAAAAAATTTCTTTTTTTTTTTCCAAGGATTTTTCGAGCGATCCGGTGTCGACTCAGATCGATTTATGTATGTGCATCGACATTCTGCCATTCCACAAACGTGAGCTTCTCCGATTAATTGACCCATGCATGCGTTGCGAAGTAAAATTAAAAAAAAAAAAAAAGAATATATTATGAAAAAGAAGAAAAAAATAAAAATGGAGTGAGGCGAAGTTGGGTGAAGATTTCGAAGTCCATTCGCAGTACATTCGTGTTAATCGATCTGTGGATTGTACGTGAAAGGTTGCTTCAGGACCAAAGATTAGTGTAACAAAAAAAATCCATCGAGAAAAAAAAAGTCTGCCACTCGATTTCGAATTCTCAGACATTTCTGTGGCCCAAAATGATCCAAACTCGATCAGGGCAATCTTCGATTCGCGCAAAAAAAAAAAAAACGATACGTTCGATCGGGATGGACTTTCGTTTTCTCGACCAGGGCCAAAGTGACGCGACGTGCGGTAGTTTTGGATCTTCCTCTGTTAGTCGTTCATGCACTCGCGGCGCAACCCAAATTCGGGATATCCAAGACAAATCACACGTGGAATATCCCCATCGCGGAAAAAAAAAGTGAGAGCCATTCGGATAGATATTAGACGGAGTGAGAAGATGGTTAAAAAAAAAGCTTGAGGACGGGAGGCTGATCGATCGCATGTTAAAATCGGAACAAAAATAACAGGCGATCCTTCGGATGATGAATGAGAGAGAGAATCCAAATTAAGTCAAACAAGAGTACAAAAAAATAATAAAAAAAATACAACGTGAAAGAAAATAAAGTAAAACCGTTGTTTGTCGTTTGTTCAAATTGATTTTTCGATTCCAATTTTTTTTTTTTTTTTTCGTGTGCGTGGCCCTACCTTATCTAAACCTTCAAAAGAACTTAATGTCAATGTCGCCAGGTCTGCTCTTATGATAGGTATAGATATGGGTCATCAAGGAGTTTCGCGAGCAGTAGACCCGCTCGCAGATGACACATCGGTATTCCTCCTGTCGTTCGGCGTGCTTGTCGGCAACGTGACGTTTCAGCGATGCTTTGCTGCAAAGCACCTTGCCACACAGTTGGCAGGTGAAGAGCTTCTTGGCAGACGGCGTGTTCAGCGAGTTCAATGTCAGCCCTGGCATGGAGGCGAGCACTGAAACACAACAATGCACCTCATGCAACACCCCACACTTACCTACCACCAAAAAAAAAAAAAAAACTCCTGACATGTCATGATCTCTCTCTCTCTCTCTCTCTCTCTCTCTCTCTCTCTCTCCCTCTCCCTCTCTATGGCCCATTTCTCTTCTACCGCAGTTTCATGATATTTCATTATTTTTCTTGCGTCTGTCAATTTCTACGAAACGTCCCTCTGTCGTACATTTTTTTTTCTTCATATCCAGCGATTTTCACCCTCTTTTTCCGGCCCCATCGTTTTGCCCCCCTAGCTCTCTCTCCCCCTCGCGATTGCTTTGCGTCGTTCCCGCGAATGTAAGATAATTATACGCTCGGTTGAAAAGATTGTGAATTTTCCTTTTTCGATGTCACGCTCGTAGCAGGGAAATAATACAGTGGAGGGTTGTAGGGGGGGGGGGGGGGGGGGGGGGGGGAGTTGTGGACTCGGATTTTGTTTGGAGTTTTCCCTCCTCGTGATCATCCCTTGGGACTATGTTTTGTCGAGTGACGAGATCCCGTCCATCTTTCGACGTAAGGAAATCACGACGAGGCTTTTCTTTCATTTCCCTTCTTTTCTCTCGAGATATAAACGCGCTCGTTCCGGTGCAGCGCGTCGGCTGTGAGACTTGCCAATGAAAAGGGAGGCTCACCCCGACGAATTAAAAGTCAATAAAGCGGGCAAAGACTTTTTGACGAAAAAAATGAAAAAAAAGCGAAGAAAAAAAGAAAAAATATATATATGTGTATTTGTCGAGCATCCCTGCTCGGTTGGACGGTGACCCGAGGGATGAAAATAAAGGGCAACGTTGCTCCGAAACTCGCGGCGTTCATTTTTTTTTTCTTTCAAAATTACTCTTTATCCAATTTCTCGAGTTTATCTCCGTTTCTTCTCCGCTACCCTTTTATTTTTCTCTTCAATTCTCGTATCTCATTAAACTTCAGGCGAAAGAGATTGCCGGGCCGCATAGAAAAAAGGGCTGACGAAGCCCCAGCGCGGACTCACTCGGAGGGGGTGGGGCTGAGGAGCGGCGGAGCTTTTTCTTTTTTTCCACAAGCTGCGGGCATGTAAAATCAAAGAATACGCAGTGTGCGAGAAAAAGTACCACGCGGTGGTTGTGTACACACACACATACGCGTATACGTGTGTGCGTTTACGTACACTTTGAATCGTCCATTGCAAAAGTCTTAGCACGTATTCATACACGCACGAGAGGAGTATGATTTGGAGCGAAATTATCTTAAAGCGGACTAAAAGTAAAGAAATAAACAACCGGTAAATAAGTAAAAAAATAAACTCCAAGAAAAATAAATAAACAAAAAGATACGGTATGATCAATCGAGAGAAAAACGACGCAATGGAAAAATGATTTTTTTTTTCGTACGATGCTATAAATATATGTATGCAGATAAAGATAACATTAATGAATATTATTTTTGTATGCCTCGTTAAGGAAAAGTCTTAACTTTTGTCGTGTATTTTTTTGAAAAATTTTACACACTATAAAAAAAATATATACGTGTTATGCGAGGGCTCAACAAAAGACGACGAGGGACACACTGAGCATTCGGGGAGACACTTAAAGCATGCAATTCGATAGTGAATAATAACGCGAACGCCAGTGTATATATATATATATATATATATATATATATATGGCGAGAGAGCTTAGAGGCAATGCTTGCTTAATTTTTATTTTACTCTCTCCTTCAGGCTCTTCGCAATTACGCGAATTTTATACACGGACACGATATGCATCGGGTCCCCTGTTATCATCTATAGCTCCGTCCAGCGACTTCCTCTTTTCGTATATCGTAACATAATGAAAATAATAATAATGTATGTATATATGTGTGCGTGTACACGGTGTCTGTAGGAGTGACATATAAATGTACATTGTTCATACACATATTCATACGTTTTTCATAGCGTTGAGCGTCATCTTACGGGGCGGAAGGAAAAGGGGGATGAATGAGAGCGTCGGGCAACGGCGAAATGTCTCGAGATCATCAGCGATAATCACGCGGAATTCTCGCAAATTTTCCTCGCTTTAAAAATCGTCAATTATTACGACTGAACCGAAAAAATGGCATGGAAATTCGAAATAAAATTATTCTGTAAAATAGACATTTTTTTTCGCTGATTTTAAATTCATTTGTGTTGTGATAAAAAGAAAGAAATATTGTTTGTGCATTGAATTTTGATTTTCACTGTGTTTTTTCAATCGGTACGAATGAATTGGAGAAAAAAAATGAATATTTTTTCGGAATCGTATTATAAAATCATTATTATTAATATATCTATTATTAAATAGATATGTTAATGATATAGATAATAGGATATATTAATGAATATTAAATTATAGGCGTGGTCCACGTAATTCACAAAAGAAATATTTATTCGAAATTGAATTGAATAATTAATCATCATTAATTAAGAATTAATTAATATATCTATTATTAAATTATAGGCGTGATCCACGTAATTCACACCTCGTCATGACAACTGTCAATTATTACAAATGGACTTGAAAAAATGCACATACTTTCCAAGGAAAATTATTTTCTAGAGTGAATTTTGCTATTTTTTTTTAACAATCTGTCTTCTCTTGTAAAAAATATATATATTCTTTTTTTTTATTACAGAAAGATGCTATGTTATGGAAAAATAATTGTCATCGCGTATTGCATTTCTGGTTTTTTTTAAATTCTTTTTTCGTACTCGATTGAATGAAGAATACTTTTATTCCGAATTAGCCTGACGTAAATACACTGCTACCTCGAAGATTCACTGACATTTTTCTCGAACGAGAGATTGCGTCGTTGCGCGACGAGAAAGATGACCGGGGTGGATAAATGAAAGAACGAACGTACACGATTTTCGGATGCGTAAAGATTTCACGACAATGCGATGTGCGAGAGGGGAAAGAGACCGATTCGACGATCTCCATACGTATATATGTTATCGCGCCGTCGTTTTGACCCTCCTCGTTATCAAATAGGGCTTCAACATCCGAACGTACGATTTTTATTCAATTGTCTTTTTCACGCGACGATAAGAAACGCGGAGTGGAGAACATCACGATTGAGGCCGATCACGTCGTACGTTTTCGCGTGTAATTAGGACTTTATGGCTGACGTCACAGTAGGGACGGTATACACATCGACAGTGAGTGGTAGGTCTTATACGTTCAACGAACTTACCTTCAACCTGAAATTACATTATCGACACAATTTGTACATTCGCGTCCAACAATTTATTTTTGACAGATCTCATTTCTCGGCAGGAACAACAAAAAAAGCCTTCTGAAAAAAGCCTTAAAAAAAGAAGTGGCTTTTCTCGTCACTTTTTTTTCGAGCAAAAAGTTTGAAAATGTGATAGCTGTCGAAAAAAAATGTCTCCTCCCAACAACGCAACGATCCCGTGGAGGAAAAATCACCCTTAAAGATATAAACGAGAAAATAACGCTTTTTGAGGATGCGATAGGTATCTAAAAAAAAATGAAAAGACGGCGAAGTTATTAAACCAAATAGTACATTTCATATTATATAAAAATGAAAATATATTAAAATGCATTTGACATGGCTTAAAAATAATAATAATAATAATAATAGATAATTATAATAGTCATCAATAAATATATACTATAACCAGAACACCTTGGCAGATAACAAATAATAAGTAAGCAAGATAACGTAACGATCTTTGTTTGTGTTGTTTTCCTTCTTTTCCTTTTCGACTCTCGACATCGTCATTTTTTTTGTATCCGTTTAAACTCGTTTTCGAATATTCGCGCGCTTTTGAGTGAATCACTCAAGATTTGTTTCTTTTTTTTTTTTCATTTAAATTAGGCCTCGACCCGAGAGAATATCGTACGTAATGTTTTCTCTTCGTTTGTCTCATCTCGCCCTTACGATCTTTCGAGGAATATATAATTTTAATAAATTCGATCGGGTCTATCAATTAAATTTTTTTTTATCTATATTCGCGCAGGTACCAATGTATTTCTGCTCTGTGATCTTTGCTCTCTCGACGTTACTTTGCTATTTATATGTATGGTTGTATGATTTTTTTTTCGTATAGTGCGCAGTACGGTAGAATAATAAAAAATAATGAAAAAAAAAAAAACAGTATAAGACCTATGGATGAATTATTTTTAAGCTATTGTACGAACGTGTGCTTGTTTTATTTTTGCTTCCTGTTATCGTAGTATCTATAGAAAATCCTATTACATATTACCTTTATTTGATTATAAGTGAAAAAAAGCTGTGTTTCCGCGCGTGTGTATGTGTGTATTCGTGTGAACCCTTGACCATTTATTTGCGCGATACAGTATGGTGGCAATGTGTGAAAAAAATAAAATAAAAACAAAAAATTATAGTCGCACGAAAGCGATCGATCTCTCGCATACTTTGCCTACTCGTAGATCTACACAGGCTACTTCGAGAAACGCTTTTGTATCGCTCGAATTTCCTGCCGATCCTTCTCGTTCTTTATTCGAGCTGATTCTTTTTTTTTCTAAAATTGCACGACGCGATATTTTTTCGCGAGGTTTTCCATCCACTCTGTCCCTGGCTCGCATCAATTTTTTTTATTTTCATTCCTAATATTTTTGCTCCTTCTAAACCTAATCATAGGGAACGCTGCCCCGATTTTACTAACATTTTGGTAACATCAGTCAAATATTTCAATCAGTCCAATACAAGTATCAATATGTCGACTAATAGAAAAAAAAAAACAAAAAACAATATACGGGCGAATCAGTCCAATTATCAGTCCGACATTGATTTATCGCGTGTGGCCAATCACACGATTTTTGTTTTGTCACAGGTACGATTTTAATTCTTCTTTTTTTTAATGATTTAAAAAAATCGAGCCTGTAGCCAATATATATATATATATTTTTTTTTCTCTTTAAATATAAAAGCCACTTTTTTGGCCATTTTTTTAGATAGTCTCAAGAACCAAATTCAGTCTTTTCACAAAAACACAAAAAAAAGAGCAAGCTACAATCGCCCCATGAATGGGCCAACCCTTCAATAGAATTTCTCTTCACATTCCTTTCTCTCTTCCACCCTATCTCACTCTCTCTATCTCCATCTCTATTCGTCGTTCAGCCTCGAGATTTATTACTACACGACGAGACCCAAATTTGATATCTCTTGAGAACCAAATTCTCAAATTTTTGCTTTCCATTACGCTTCACCGTTCGATTCGTGTAAATAACAACGTAATCATAATAACGAAAATATTATTAAAAAAAACATATATATATATGTACATATATATATATATATATGTATGTATTTATGTATATGTATTAAAAAACGATAAAAAATGAATCAAATAATCTCTACGAACATATATCATATGCAATTAAATATTCCTCAATTTATATTAATTTCATTAATAATTTATTATTTTCATAGAATCCGTCGCCCACGGAGGGGTGACAAATATCCGCGTATTTGGCCATTTTTACAGTAGTCACAAGTCAATTTGTTTTCTTTTTTCCTTTCTTTTTCGTTATTTTTTTGGAAGGGGCGAGGGTTCGGGGAATAGTCTATACTTAAATATTATCAATATCAGTTCTTTCGCGTCTTTGACTACTATAAAACTGTTATTCATCCTTTATTCCCGTAATTTAAAGCTTCTTTCTTCTTCATTTCCGCTCCTTTCTACCCACTTCGATACACACGTACGTATATCGTTTTCCCTCGTACCGAAGTGTACGTACTTTTTTGCTCCGCTTATGCACCCGTGCATTTATAAACGAGAAGAGACAAATAAATAGTAATAATCGCGCTCGAATGAAACAAAAATCGCGTATACAGAGATGGGCAGTCGTCGTTAATTTGCAAGCGAGCATTCCTCGTCACGTCTCATTGATTTATCATGATTATCATGAATTATTTCATAAAAGGCATCTACAGTATTTACAAGTGCGCACATCTGCAAGATCCGTAACTCGATAATGCGAGTGTTTTTTTTTCTTCGTCCTTTTTTTTCAATGGCATTCGACGAAACGAACTGAAGGAAAAACTCGAACAGGTGCTCGGGAAAAGTAGTAGACCTTTGCTCGTTATATGTTTGTTCCGAATTTTGTTGTTGTCTTTTTTTTTTTTTAATTGAAAGCAAAAAGTGCATTCTGTACATTACGAGATTAAAATAATAATTTTTATACAATTGATACTAAATAAATAGTTTGGAAGAAAAAGACGAAGAGATAGTGGGGGGAAAAAAAGAAAAATGACAAATGTTGTTTTCAAAGGAACGAGACGTGCCTATCTCTGCTCGTATATCACCGGTTCGAATACTACGCAATTCGGATTTTCGTAACGTGCGTATAGCCTCGAGAAAAAAAAAAGTATGTTCCAGTCGGATTGCTCAATTGAACATACCCTACAATTAATCTATCATAGCCTACCTATAAATAAATGTTTTAACGCGTCTTTTTTTCCCTTGTGTTTACATATATTTCTGTATGTACACGTGTGCACAAATATATATATATATATATATATATATATATATATATATATATACAGGGTTACTGGTTGGTGGTTACGATCGCGTGAAAGGGTTGCAGGAAATGTTTTGCGCTATCGAATAACCCGGTAATGCTTTATGCAAAAGTGAACCGTTTTCGAGATATGATTATGTTTATTATTTTTTTTAAGTAGGCAATTCGAAAATCAATTTTAAAAAACCTGTTGTATGGAATCAAACTTTTTTATTATTTATAGTTTGAGGACCCAGTAACAAAGAATTATCAAAAATAAAATAAAACTAGTCTGCAAACATTTTTTAATTAGGGGTCCAAAAGTCTGCAAGTCTAATAATTATTCTTATTTCATTGTTGCTAATTCTTTGTTACTGTGTCCTTAAACTACAAATAATAAAAAGGTTTGATTCTTTACAACAGTTTTTTTAAATTAATTTTTAAAGTTGCCTACCCACTTAAAAACATGATAAAAATAAAAATATCTCGAAAATGGTTCACCTTTGCATGAAGCATTACTGGGTTACTGGATCGCGGAAAACATGTCGTACAACTATTTCAGGGGGTCGTGACGATTAACCTGTAGCCCTGTATATGTATATATATATATATATATATATATATATATATATATATATATATATATATATATATATACCCACGCGTTCATACAAAATCATACGCATGCACAAGTGTCTCGTGTATCCCAATATATTAATGCACAAGTATCGGTACATTTCCTGTAAAATATAATTTATATATACCGTATGTGTTGTGTATGTGTGTGTGTTTTTATATTCCTCGCAGGCTGTTGCAACATTTGCTATTACGATTATTATAACAGGAGCCTAAACTGTCGGTAAGTTACCAATCGCTTTTCCGACCCCCCTCGACGTAGACGGCAAGGAAAAAAAAATCGTAACAATTTGTACACTCGCGTCGTCTTTCCCGTACCATTCCGCAGTCGTCTCGGCCCAATGGCACGTGGACAATTTTCGAATGTACGATCGAGGAGGCGCGGGAAATCGTGCTTTTCCGTGAAAGATCTACATACATCTATGTGTGTATGTATATGTACGTGTATGAATGTCAAATGTGTACGAAGTTCAGTTACATTTATACATATGCGGCTATTCATTGTTACACGAGAGTTTATCTGTCATTATGGACCGTTGCTTTATCATTCTCCTCATTCGATAAATCGTCTCCTCTATCCGTACAACTGGTAAAGTTTTCTCCCGCGTAATATTTTTTCTGCCATTATATCGCGAACTGGTATTATCATGGGGCTGGATAGAGGCTCGTCTGTCAACATTAATAATAATGGAAATACGTAACGCTCTCGTGTGAAAAAATAAAAATAAAAAAATAAACCGAGAACAAGTAACTCGTTATCGAATATTTTTCCATCTCGGTGGAAAAAGATTAAATAAATATGTGTAAACGTTTCGTGAACACAGTGAGAAAAAAGTCTTTTTGTCACGGAGAAAAGGAGCCAAGCGTTTCAACTTTCTCCCATCGAACAGCTGGCCAGAGCACGGCAACGTGTACGAAAAAGTAGAACAATTTGTTTTTTTTTTCTTCATTTCTTTAAATAATAACATTAGTACTAACGATAAAAGGTACTTTCTGTAGAGTCCGGTACACGCGACTAAAAAAAAAACACTTCTTCGAGAAATACCCCTTTAAAGCATTATTATTTTTTTTCGTTTTCGTTTATCATGGAATGAATGTGTCAAGCTAAAAGTGCACACGCAGAGTGACGGGAAATCAATAAGACTTACGCGGATACACTTTTTTCCCCCTGCGACTTCGAATTATATTCTGTCCCTGCCCCTTTAGTCCAGCCGAAGAGACGAAAACCCAGCACTTTTGAGCGTAGAATATGAATTTTTGACTGAAGGTAGACGGTTGCATACTGAAAGAAATCCCGATCAAATGTTGCACCTCAACTCGCCCCAACCCTACGAAATAGAGGTTGAAAACTTAAAAATCGCTGTATCTCGATAATTAATAGCCCGATCAAAAAAGGTTTCGAATAAAAGTTGTTTGGAATAATAAAATTCGTATAAAGTTATCCGACGTCGAACCCCCTATCGTTGAAAATAGCGGCACAAAAACGATTCGAAAATTCGGGGTTGATGCGTGTGCAAGCGGAGTTTGTGTCGCTATTTTCACAGATACGGGATTGGACGTTGGATAACTTTATACGTATTTCATTATTCCAAACAACTTTTGTTTGAAATATTTTTCCATCGGGCTATTAATTATCGAGATACGGCGTTTTCTAAGTTTTCAACCCCTATTTCTCAGGATTGGGGCGAGTTGAGGGGCAACATTTTATTGGGGTTACTTTCAGCATGCAACCATCTACCGTCAGTCGGAAATTCATATTCTACGCTAAAAAGTGCTGGGTTCTCGTCTCTTTTACTGGACGAGTTTCGCAATCACCCTGCATACGTGTTCATACATCTATACGCTCGCTTACATACGCATGCACACATGCAAATATATATATACACAAAGTGAAGCGAAAAATATTGAATATCGCAAAATAGATGACAAAACCAAGTGCGGAGAAGTTTAATGTCGTAACGCGGAGGTTCTTTTTTTTCCGAAGGGAAAGTCCCACTGACATAACAGAGACGTGGCCCATTCGCGATTGCATAAAATTATTATCTCGCGCTTGCTTTATACATATATGCATATATTTGTATTTATAGAGTGCATGTCTGCCTGCGTATGTTTTCTTCCTGCGAGCTTTTCCCCCATTACTATACATCAAGTCTCGAAATAATAATAGTAATAATAATAATTGTTTTTATCTTGAGTTTTGTAGGCTATAAATTGTTTTTTTCTTTTCTTCTTTCGTACAGTCTTTTGAACGTGTGAATGTTTCTTTCTGTTTTTTTTACATCTTCCTAAAAGTTAGTTGGACGATGGCGTCTTTGACACCTGGAAGTTATCCATTGTTTTCATTTTTCCCCCTCTTCTTCTACGCCTTTTTTTTCATTCTTTTTTTTACACAGATAACCCTTACTTCCTCAATTAACAGAGCCTAACTAATAGTTCGTGGTTTCGGTGCCACGTCGTATAACACTTGATCCTTCTTTCGTATAGATCGCACTATCGCGAACACTGTACATCGTTTAATTACACAACAATAAAAAAAAAATTAATTAAAAAGAAAAACAAAGAAGCGAAATTTAGAAATGTCACGGTCCAGGTGCTCTCCTCTGGTGTCGCTTCGTCCGGTTGAACGGGACCGGAAACGCAACGGCGTCGACAAAAACGGGGCGATGATCAAATGAGAAGGGGGTGAAAAAAAGGCGATGACGATAACGCGACTACCGGTCGGTGAAAAGTTATTGCTAATCGGAAAACCCTCGTCGAAAATTTGACTCGAGCATTTGGACCGAATTTTCTTTCTTCTTCGTTGCCACGTAACGAATCGTCGAGCTAGCCACAAATTTTTCTCCCCCTCTCGGGTTCCCTTTCACCCTTGGGTCTCAATAACATCGTTACACATTTTTTTTTTGGAAGCACTTTTTTTGAATCGTTTCTCCTCCTAATAAAGTCCGAGTTTCGCCACTTGCGGTGAAAAAAAGGACGCTCCTTACTGGCCCAATGGCGCCTGTCAACGACGCGCAAACAAAAGGGGTGCCAACATCGATATCATCGTTTTTTCATTTTTTTTTCTTCATTTTTTCCTGTCTTTTTTCGTTAGAAAAGAATTTCTCGAGATTGCGATGAGGAGGCGCGAAAGTTCCGCGCTCTCGTCGAATTCTCTATTTTTGCCTACGATGATATATGCTCTTGTGATTGTTCAGACTGTTCAAGGTACGGAAAACTTTGTTGCAGAGAACGCAGAGCGCGCTGTTCAACGGTTGAAAGTGCTGCTGCTCCTTGTGACGTTTTAGGGTCAACTTCGTCGACAGTGTTTTGCCGCACACGTCACAGGTGTAACATATCCCGGGCGGTAGGAGGCTGCTGTGCAACGGATGGGACAATCGCATCGCTAATATCGCCGACGGAGGACCTGATGTTTTTTTTTATCATCGTTTTTTGTTTCCAATCATCAAAATCATGATATTTATGCGAGATTTTCGACAACGATCAAATGTTCGTTTTTTTTAAGCATTCGATGCATTTTTCGCGAACGTTTCGTCAGAAGAGTCGGAGCGTTTTTTCGATGATCATCGCAACAACAAAAAATGCGAATGAGTTTGCAAGGTGAAAAAAAAAAACGAAAGAACGAACCGAGCATCGTTATCAACCAGGTATTTTTCGTTTTCGCGTATTTAATTTTGTTTTTAGTAATTTTTAATTTTGGTTTGTTTGTGTGCGTGTTTAATTTCATTTTTCGACGTTTTGTTTTTTTCGTTTAAAAAAGTAATATCCGTTTACGAACCAATTGACGTGGAGGAGGCGAACACACAGAGAGAGAGCGAGCCACGTGTGGATGGACCCCCAGCGAAAATCCATTCGTGAAGGTAGTAGTAGTAGGTACACACAGAACAATGACGAACCAGAGCACGTATAGCCGAGCGAGCGGGACCGGGAACAAACAAGAACAAAGATACGGCTGCCATTAATATTGTGGACACATTAGTACGATCCTGGTATTTCTAATACAAAAGCAATTCGGTCTTTGGTCGGGATGTGAAAAGTTGTTGCTCGTGAGCTTCCACATAGCAATGGACAGAAGTTACGGATGCTTTTCTTTTCTCTTTTGTTTTTTTTTCTCTCTCTCTCTCGGATATGGATATTTTTGACCGTGCTTGGGAATCGTTCGTCTACTTTGCAGCGACATCGGATTGTTTTTTTTTATTCTCCGGGAACCGAGGAAGGAGGGGAACCAAATGTACAAAATTCTCAATTTAGTTATTTTTTTTCTCTCTCTCGAATTTTTCGTATTTACTCTTGATGGTTTAGTGCACATTCGCAAGAGAGAGAGAGAACGAGAGAGAGAGAGAGGGGGGAGGAGAAAGAGAAGCAAGAGATGCAGAGGTTCAATGTTAATTTTTTTTTTTTTTTTTTTTTTAATAATTTCTATTATGAAGAGGGCTTTTGCGGGGGCTCTGGTTTGTCATTGATCATGGTAATGCGACTATCGTGTCAGCGATAACTGACCACTATCTCGGGAAGACGCACATTACTCTTTTTTTTTCTACGCATCGATTAATTCTTCGTTGAAACCCCCTCCCCCCGCATCGAAAAAAAAAAGAAACAGAAAACGCAAGACAAATTTCACACTCCAGCTGTATTCCGAGACGACGATATTGGCTTTCTTTTTCTTCAAATTTCGAACGAGTTTCGACAAATTACATCGTATTTTGGAACAGTGCGATCGATTGAATTTTGAACGTCTCGGAATATCACTGGACACAGATCGTGATGAGTAAAGTGTAACACAGTGAAGTGAAGTACTTCGGACTGAAATGAGAAAAAAAAATGAAGTTTCGTTCAACATACCATTCTCAATGCTTCCCCCGGACGTGGACGAGTCTAATGAGGAACATTACAGTAACACAACCAAATGTTTGTTTGTTTTTTTTGTTTGTTTTGTTAAGACACGGAGATGGAGATAACTCGTCGAATTCCTTACCAATGTCATTGTTTATTACTATTTTTATCATTGTTTTCGTTGTTTATGTTGACACGATTGTCTCCAGGGTTTTCGCGATAACGCTCGGGGGTGCAAGAAACATCCCTGGGCCACCTTATTGCGCAGGCGATTAAAACCGAATTTTCAATTAAGTTTGCTACATATTAAGTATTCGCTAGTAATAGAAATAGCTATAAATTAAAATTTACAATATAACTAACTGTAAATTAAACTTTGCGCTGAATTAAATGAATCCAATTTTTTAAGGTTGGCTTTATCTCGTTTATTTGCGGTGGCGCGTAAATAAATTCCGTATCGATTCTCAAAGTACACTCCGCAATCGTATTTTTTTTCCGGTGACGAGATTTGTTTGAAACAATGTATTATGGCTACGGGTTCCGTAAGCCATACAGTCTTGAAGCGGAAAAAATGTTAGTGGATAGACATTCGTTGGCGAATTTATTTTAGATAAACAGTATATATATATATATATATATATATATATATATATATATATATATATATAGTCAAAAACATTCTTCAGTTTCAACGCGTTAAACCTAATAAAAAATATTTCTGACTGAACGCCTTCGTCACAACTATATTTTTCTAGTGAAAACTAGATTTTATGTTTGGAAATCCCAACAAAATCAAACTTTGACCTCATTCAGAAAAAGTTTAAACTCATTAATTTCGTTAGAACCAGTTTTTCCTAATTAAGGGCTCACAACTATTTGACATTTTTTAAAGTATCGGTTTTTGGTTTTCCACGGATTCTCAAAATATGTTACAAAAATATTCTCTGAAAACATCAAGTCGATCCGTTCGGAATCGAGGGCGTTATGGGCGTTTATAGGTAAGCTTCTACATTGACACACTGGGTCATTTTGACCCGGATGAGTCTGAAATAAAATGCTCACATTCTCAAAATTGAAATTTTCCAATATTTTTCTACAACAATTCGATTTTATACTTTCCGAATTTTAATTATGCAGACATATTGAGAAGTGCTTAAAGTGTATCTCTGCTTTTTTTCAATAAAAGCCGATCGATGGATTTTAAATGGCAGGTGGATGTAGTATTATTCAAGTCAAATTGACGCAGTCGAAATCGTGGCAAATGAGTGTGTCAACGAAGAGTTGAATACGTTTTTCTCAAAATGACTTTGTCAAAATCGGTGATCATGATATTTCAAAAAAACACTGGACCGTTCGACTTTAAATTTGACAAGCTTCTTTTACATATCAACACGCATTGCTCGAACGATTTTTTTTCGCTGCAGATCTTTTTTATCAGCGAACATAGAGATAGTATAGAGATATTATAGCGAGCGAAAATACGATTTTTTTATCAGAGACATTTTTCAATACAAAAATTGTAAAAGATGCTAAAAATCATACTCTCTAATCTAAAAAAAAATGTTTACATGAGCGCGTTTTTTCAGAAAAAAAATCACGAAAATGCCAGTAAATTCCAATTTTCACTGGGATATACTATTTTTATTGAAGGCGTTCAGTGAGAACTCGTTTTTGCTAGAGAAAAGGCATTTAAATTGAAACCGGTTTTCAACCGTAACATAAATGCCTACAACCATACTCGTACACAGCCTTTTAACAAAAATTAAATTAGAAATTTATTCCATCTCCAAATTTGCACTAACGTCAGACAAAATTTACGAAGTTGATTAAATGAACAGTCACCCATTTTTCGTCCTCAATAATTAATTCGTCAATCGCCACGGTTCCTTCGACCTTTGAAAATCCTGATTTTCACCCCCAACGAATACGACGAATCGTAGAAACTCAGGAAATCGATCATCGTAATTATTCGATAATTCCACCAAGCGCTCACTCGAGTAATCGTCCTCGATACGAGAAAGTGGAACAAAGGTTTGTGGATTTTCAAAAATGTTCGTAAAGGGATTACGATTGAAACGAACGTTTCAGGAAAAATCACGCGACAATTGGAAGAAAGAAAGAACGAAAAAAACGCTTTCAATGCGCCGCCCATCTCTGACGCAAGGCACTTGATACGAGTGACTCGTGTAATTGAGAGGATCGATCGTAATACCCTCACGCGTTTATATCCGGTTACACACAGTACACAGCTCTCGTCGGACTCTCCGTTTTCTTGTTTCGATCGCAACGTCGCCGGTGATCGCAATGAAGTAAAATAGATGGACAAAAAAAAGTACGCGTGAACGAAAAAAAAAAACTCGTGGATCAAATGGAGAAAACGTATTTTTTTTATTCAACATAAATAATGGCGAACAATGTGCGCGTGATATTACAATGAAAATGCATTATCCCGGACCCCTTTCCCCCTCCAAAGATGATTTATATTTTTTATATATATATGTGTGTGTGTGTGTGTGGGTGTGTGTATATATATATATACTATGTGATAAAAAATATATTATGCCTTAAAACTCAGGTATAAAAAGTATCTATTTACAGCGTCAGTTGGCTTTTTGACGACAAATCGTGCCTACGTTTTCGCCGAATATCGTTCACTGTATTCACATACATATATAGATATACATATAATAACCGAGAGAGTTTTTCAAAGTGTCCAAAATGTCCTCCAGCGGAATATTGATAATTCACGACTTCAATTTATGCTCGGAGGCACTTTAACAAAAGGGCGCGAATTGAACGACAAATTCGGATTTTTGAATGTATGTTCGCGGATTTTTGTCTTTTTGCGACCCTCCCGAAACATTGCCGGGCGGAAGGGGCGCAAATAAATTGGAAAAAACCTGGAAGAATTTTGCCCAGGTTTTCATTACTTGCGTTAAGGTGGGACACCACTGTAAATGGGGGAAAAATCGATTTTTTTTGCTTTTTCTGACAGTATACGTATTCAAGAATGTGTGAAAAAATGTCACGTAAAAAGTATTGAAACTTGACCAAGTTACAGACGATTTTGCGATAGCAGGTACCGCAACGATTTACGTACAGTGGGTAAAAAAAGTATTTGTACATCCCACACGAGACTGTTGTTAATTTGGCTTTATTTTTTTGTTCGTGTTTTCCCAAGATTTTTGTATACGGACACCATGTATATTTAGGATAAGCTATCGAACACAGAAACTTCATAAAGCAATTTTATTTTTTTCGAAGAATAATTTGAAAAAGACTACGTGTACAAATACTTTTTTTACACACTGTATGCTGAAACTTTCAATCGCGTTTTTCTCGACCTGGCTGGAATCATCACTCTGGCTACAATTGATCGGTTTTCCATTCACAAAAACCGAAATTTCCGTATTTGCCGTAGCTATCGTTGAACAAAGCCGTTTTGTTTTTTGGAATTTAGTATTTTTCAAATCTCCGAATATGAGTAAAAATTGCGCCAAAATTAGATTCTTTTTTTAAGGGGTTACGTGGATTCGGAAAGTTCAAAAAATCCATTTTTAAAATTATTTCATTATCTAATAGTACAATATGTCTAGAATATTCTTCCAAAGTTTCAAGTCAATCGGAGTAAAAGTCTAGAGGAGAGAGCCTATGGGAATTCCCCCCGTTGGGAAAGACCGCCCGGTAGCGACGCAGGTAATCGCATTTTTCTCAAAACACTATTTTTGAAGTCGGTGGACACGATTTCTCAAAAACGAATGCACCGATCTTATTGAAATTTTGCACACTTCTTCAAAATAGCATTGCCTAGTGATTGAAAGGACATTTTTTTCTCGATTACAACTAATTTTACAAGGCTATCGGTATTGTAAATTGTACCGAAAATTTAAATATTTTGCATACAACTCTGCCAAAAATTCAAATTTCAATTTAGACAAAAATCCTTCGTTCAATCACGAGCTATACTTATCTACCAAAAGAAAAAAAATTGGATTTTTTAATTTCAGATAAAGCTATCATGAGTTATCCTGACCACCACAAGGACACTTTTTTTTAGGGGTCTCCGGAACCAGGTACCACCGGCTGAATTTCCCAAATTTTTGTGATGAATTTTTTTTTTAATATTGTTCCCATTTTCCCCTTTTATGTGCTTAACATTTTGAATAAAATGATTTAAATGTCATATACTTTTTTTAATCGAGGAAATATCTTTTTTTTAGCTTCGAAACCCACGTAACCCCTTAACACGCGCCGTTTTGTGATTCTTTTGTTTTTCGAAAAATGGCTACGTACAACAAGAACTAAATTTATATAGATTTTAGAACTTGTGTATTTTTACTTTTCAGCCCAACCATTGTCAAGTTATCGATTGGGCCGTTTGATCAAACTTTTTATACGCCGACTCTATTATACCTGAATAACGTTGTTAATTTTTAATTTTTTCAAATAAAAATTTACACGAAATAAATTTAATGTATGCTTAATAACATACCTTTTTTTTCCAAATCCCAAATGAATAATCTACTAATCATAAAAAAATTCGGAAAAAACGACTTTTTTTCGGCCCGTCACAGTGTCCTCCCTTAAGCTCTTTTTGCCAAAGCTCTTCTTGAGCCGTAATCAACGTAATCTGCGATAAGATTTGGCGTTGAAAATAGGACGTCAATGAATACTTCGTAATGATGGATTTTTAAATTTTTGAGTATGAGGTATTTGAAAAAAATCTAAACTCATGTGCAAGCATTCCTGACACTTTGAAAAAGAAATCCGAAAATTGGATGGCTCGGCGGGCGAGCCAGATACGCATATATATATATATATATATATATACGCATATATATATATATATATATATATATATATATATATATATATATATATATATGTTACAGTATGTACAGCAATCCGCAGGTGGTACAAATTGATTTTCATCGCAAATTATTCGGCTTCGCATTTTCGCCAGAAATACCTGTCAGGATTTTCTCACGAGAGCGAGTTTCGACGGCACATCACGGAGATTTATGTGTATATATATATATATATATATATATATATATATATATATATATATATAGCGTAACAGAGAGAGGAAGAGTGAGAGAGAAACATTGACATCGAAACATAAAAAATGTCTCGTCAATTCCAACAGAATTTGTTTCAATTTTCAACGGCGTTGTACATCGTTCCGTTACTTTGTGATTTATTTTTTGTCGACGTAGCGCAGAACGATCGTTGCAAATATCACAATTTAACCGTCTCTCGGTTGGCTTTTTTATTTTTCTTTTTTTTTTCCCTCAATGATCACAGAGAACTCGCGCGACTATTTTTCCCCCCGGATATACGTGCGTATCGTCTCAAGACATTTTTTCTTCTCGCCGTAAACACGCTGAGGAAAAATTGAATCTTTGAAAATAAAAAGAATCTCTACAGTACTTATCGTTTTAATTTCAATGAATGGATCGACAATATCGCA
The DNA here is from genome assembly GCA_963210295.1 of Ophion ellenae. NCBI lineage: Eukaryota > Metazoa > Arthropoda > Insecta > Hymenoptera > Ichneumonidae > Ophion > Ophion ellenae. The sequence goes on from OY723391.1 coordinate 42,065,766, forward strand.
AGATCGAAACGTTTCTCAAGTAGAAAATAATTTCGCCCGTTTATTCTCAAGGCCTTAACGAATATTGAAATTACTTCGACTTTTTTTTTTATTATTCAATTTTATTTTTCCAAAGTTGCATTATTTTTCAATGTTCCGAAAAATTATTTATATTTATGGAATTTCGATAAATCTCCTTCGACTTGTTATTTATATTCATATCAACTAAAAATTACTTTTGACGCTTTTTCGTCTCCCAATCGTGTACCATACATAAAAAAAAAATTCTCATTCGTCTTCGCTTTTCTCCGCAGCGACGTAAAATTTTCGGGCGAATATTCGAAATTTTCGCCAATTGAAACGTGTTACTCCGTAGGATCGAGATGAGCCTCGATGCGTGTTTACGTCGCGATATACTCCAGTCGAAATGTTTCATTAGACTCTTTTTTTTTAGCTCGGTACAGGAACTTCCCGTGCTTGGGTGTCACGCTTCGACGGGAAGCGCGAGAAAGGTATCTACTTTTTTTTGTTATATACGATAGAATGGTATATTTGTTTTTTTTTTTTAAATAACTTACATCTCTACACCCGGGTCGAAGAAACGACACAGGGCCTCGTTGCGCAACGTTTTATATAATTTTTTTTCAGTAATAATAATAATAATAATAATAATAATAATAATATATGTATCTATATATATATATATGTATTTAATCATAATTAGCATCATAGTAATAAATGTTTGCATAAAATATAAAAGTTACAAACGATACATCATCAACAAGATCGTATAAATATTCGTACGAAATAATTAAGCTTGTTATTTCGATTGAAGAGAAAAAAACGCGAAGTGCAGCCAGACAGTATTGCTCGTACATTCCCAGCCGCTAATGAAATTCCGTAAAGAAAATTTCTTCCGCTTTACGGCATTGATCTCCAAGAATAATTCAAGTTTGCATCATTGGTATACAACGGAAATTCTTTTTTCATTTTTAATTTATTTATTTTCATCACTGTTCAAACTTTTTTTTTCACTTCCGACCTATTGACCCGACTATAAGGATCTTCAAAAAAATGTTTCAGTGATTTTTGTGGTCTGAACGTGCCAAAAAAAAAAAAAAAAAAATAGTTGCATCCCCCGATGCAAACTTCAATACCGTCAAGAGTGAGAATCGTTGAAAGTTAACGATAAATCTTTTTTGCCTAACACGTTCGACGAATCATTATTTTACGAAGAATTATTTGATTCGAGCAATTTCGCTCACGTTTTGTTTCGACAGGTGAATTCGTGCAAGTTTTGAGAAAAAGAAGCAAATTAATTGAAATAATATTAGATTTGGAAAAGAAAACTCGCGTTTCGATTGAAAAATGAACGTTTTCCGGGGTATTATCGGGCAAGCTATCGAGCTTCGTAATTTCTTTGCGATTTTTTTGTTGCTAAATTGCCGAATTGAGAGTCGTAGCGTGAAGAGGAATAACGGTGACGGGCTTGGATGAATCGATGAGAGAAAATATATTTGGTGATCGCCGGAATTGAAGTCCGGAACTGTCAGGTACTAAGTAAGAGTGCTAACCTCACACTGCGTTAACGTAACCTATATATATGATTTTCTCAACCGAGGCGTCTAATTGCAGTACAAAAATCCTCGCAATTGTACTCTTGGAGGCTGATGGTGGCTGCGTCTGGATTTCTCCCCCCCCCCCCCCCCCCCCTCGCCTCTCCCCCAGCTTCTATAAATATTCCTATTCATTCTCCCAAATAAACCCAAACCAACTCAAAAGGGCCTCCCAGTCCGCAATTCTCAAAAAATTCTCCCGCAGCCCAAACTTGACGGATTTCAACCTAATTTCAACGTTCACCTGACCGCGAGTAAATTCCGGCTTCGACTTCCCAATTATTCTGGACTTTTCCCCTGCACCCTTAATATACTTATTATTTGCCAGAAAATAATTAGACCAATCCAGACTGTCAAAAAAAAAATCTCCAACAAAACCCAAAACACACATTTTTCTTCCCCCAAAAAAAAGAGACAACGAAAGTGCGAGCAAGCACAGTCGAGTGGGGCCAAATGTCCTTAGGGGAAATCAAATAATCCAGCCTCCTGACCCGCCGCACGTGAAAAGTTGCAGAGTTCGATTGCGAGAGCTTTCGTCGCGCGTCAGCCAAACGCTGAATCGTCCGCATCGTGAAAATCCATCTCGGATTATCCCAATCCTCGAAATCTCCGAATCCGATTCATCATTGGAAACGTACGGGCGATAATGACGTTGAAGTTTGCAACGTTGAGACGCAACGAAAATTCATTCTTTTTAATGACTCAAATTGTGAAAATCGCTCAAACGTTTTTGAGTATTCTTATTAGAAATTCAAGACCTCAATTTGAAAAAAAGTTTTTGAATAATGACAAAAATAAAAAAATGATAAATCAACAACAAAAAATCGTTGCGTTGGAACGATGCAAAGTTCAACGTCATCGAGCGATATACACACTCAAGAATGGGCCGACGCAGGGTTAAACAAAATTCGGAAAATTTAATCGAAAACGACTGCATAGTCGATTGTCTACGAAAGAAAGTACTTTGCCGATTCCCGAAAGTCTCGCGCGTCCTTGCGCTCGTTGATTTTTTTTTTTTTTCAATTCCTCCCCGACGCACCATTCGTTCGTTCGAATGTTAACCTAGGGCGAGGATAACCAATGAAAATGAAATAAAATTAAGAAAAAAAAAAAAAAATACTTCGCGTTATCTCGGGCTTGTTCAAGGGGATTCCGAAGCTCTCTGTGAAACGCGATCTAAATAATGCGTACGCGATAGCCTCGATTGCAAAATCCTCTCACCAACGCGAGTTCGTCACGATTGTACATTGATTATTATTACCTACTTTATCACTAACATTATCCTCGATCATTATTTATACGATAATTATTTACAAAAAAAAAAGATAAGACCTAACGATTATCGTGTTATCCTTAATCGGTTAATTAATTGAACTTTTTTTTGTTAATACAATCAGGACACTCTAGTTTGTCGTCTTGGCGTTTCGTTCCTCGATTCTCACGGTGAATCTCCTCGCGCGTTTCCTCCTTCGAATTTCGCTTTCCTCCTTCGCGTGCGTTTTTTGGCCTCGAGCTTGCACCAATTGCGTTATTGTGCTTTTGAACGATTTTTTTTTACCACTTTGCGCCACGCGTTTTTTTTCCCCCTCGATATCGTTGATGTCGTTTTTTTTCGTCTCGTGTCCATTGTTTCTATTTTTCCACTTCGAGGACAGGATCAACCCATTCGCGAGTGTTGCTGCTGGCTGTAATTTCTACCCTGTTGCTGCTGCTGCTGTTGTTGCTCCCTGTGCTCTCTCTCACGTTGTTCTTCCTCCTTCCTCTGTTGCTCGATCTTGCCGTGCTGACGATGATAGATGCTCTTGTGATTCCTCAGACTGTTGAGGCTGGAGTAAACCCTCTTGCAGATGTTACAGATCGGTTCCTTGCTCGGCCTCGTGTGAACGTTCTGTATGTGACGCTTCAATCGCGTTAACGAGGTGAGATTTTTGTTGCAAGGCTCGCATCGAAACTCATCGGTCGCGCTGGTACGGGGCAACAGACCTGGCGGCAGAACCAGACGCAGATGGGTTACTTTTTCGTGTTTCTTTTGTGTCGCTCGTTCGGGGAGTTTTTGATTGTACGTTTTTTTTTTTTTAATTTTATTTTTCAGCTCTTTTTCGTTTGTTTGTTTATTTATTTATTTACTTCGACGGTCTTTTAGCACACGGGGGCGCATGAATTTTCACGCCAATCGAAATTCCAATCTCTCGCTCCACTCCACATGACACTCTTTACAAACACCCTTCTATACCACAAAGCGCGCGCGCGCGCACCTCGCGCTCTTTTTTTTCCTCGTGAATCACGGCGTCCGTGTCTCACTTGCCCGATACCTTGCATTCTGTTTGTTTTTTTGCTTTGTTTCTATGACTTTGCCACCGTCACCCGAGAAGCCGTGCTGCAACGCTTTTTGTTCTAGTTTTTTTTTTTTAATTTTTGGTTTGTCTTTTAATTCGGTTCTTTCGCCTGCTATGGCAGGGTGCTAGGTTGACGCGCGAAAATATCGCTCGCTTCCTCTGCAATTTGTGTTTGTGGTTGTTTAGGTTGGTTTGTTTGGGTTTATTTGGGTTGGTTTGTTTGTTTGTTTGTTTGGGTTGGTTTGTTTGTTTGGATCTGTTCGTTTGAGTTTGTTTGTTTGGGTTTGATTGTTCGCGTTTGATTGTTTAGGTTTATTTGTTTGGGTCTGTTTGTTCGGATTTGATTGTTTGGATTTGTTTGTCTGAGTTTGTTTGGGCTCGATTAAAATTGGAGCTCTTTTTTCGTTCAATCGATGACACGATTTTTCTCGAATTGGAAGATAACGAGGATTGTTGAAAAATGAAAAATCTTTTGCACGTGAATCTTTTGTGTCGATAGTCTCGGACGACGAGGAAAAATTTTCAGACACATTCCCAAATTAGTGGAATACACGACTGTATTTGTGACCTCAGACGAAAAATGTACGAAAAATGTCAAAAGAATCATCAACGATATCAATTATTTTACGAATTTTTTTTTCTTCGGGTGGACGAGGAGCGAGAGCTCGAAATTGGGAACGAGTGCAAATACGGTAAGTATTACGAAACGTTTATCGTCGATCACTGATAAGGAGAAAGGTAATCGAGGTCGTGATTCTCGCGGAGTATTACAGCACTAAAATCAGCTCGACACTATTCCTCGCTAGCCCGAACAATTTCTTCAACGTACGTCATTTTAGCAAAAATGTCATCGATCAGTCAAATTACGAAATTCATCAAGTTACACTCGGTCTCAAAAAAACGAAGCAACAATTGTTTAAACCAACAGTGTTGAAAGATTCCCCTCAGGATCGAATGCGAGAATTTCGTCCAGAATCGCAAAAAAAAGGGTTCAAAATGTAAATGGGCAATTTGATCGAACTCGATTACTCTTTTTCTCGTTGCAGTGCGAGGCTTTTGTGTGGTGTAAAAATGTGCGTGTCGGAACTTTTATCGTGTGTGTGTGTGTGTGTGTGTGTGTGTGTGTGTGTGTGTGTGTGTGTGTGTGTGTGTGTGTGTGTGTGTGTGTGTGTGTGTGTGTGTGTGTGTCTGTGTGTGTGTGTGTGTGTGTGTGTGTGTGTGTGTGTGTGCGTGTGTGTGTACGTGCGTGTGTGTATAGCGATAAGTAGAGTGCAAGCAATCCAATAGTCCAGCGATCGATCGAGAGCGATGACGTTAGTGTTCGGAACACCAGATGTATCCGTGTTGATGCGTATTATTTACAGCAGTAGAATAGTAGAAGTAGACTTACATACGTGATAAATAGTACAGGATATACATATATACATATACAAAGGAGATGTATATATGTATATATTAATATGTATATATAACAAGTATATGTAATAATATAAGTATATACAGATGATTTGGTGATCGGTTTTGATGAGCTGATGCGATGAAGCGGATGTTTTTTTTTTTACGTGAGACTTAGACAATATATGTTTTTATGGCTATCGAGATCTTACGAGAGCTGCATACAGGCATACGAGAACGAAACTCTGGGAATAAATGAACATACACGAATAATTTGTCCGGAAGAAAAACCCCCAAAGTCATCGTTTTTTTTTATTGTATTTTTTGAAATTTTATTCATACCGCAATACTTTATTGGAAATTGGCTCGGTGCACCTTTTCGGAGATACAACACACTATTTGTTTTTGCTTAAAAATCGTAAGATAGGCGTCAACGAGGCTAAGACTCGCGAATTTTTGTTTCAGGGTCTCGGGACATCTTTGTTTCTCAAAGGACACACGGGTTTCATTGTTACACTGGTATATGTCTCTAGGTACTACGATATTCTTTCTTGTCGCTTAATCGAATACAATAAATAATAAAAATGGTATGGACATATATATATATATATATATATATATATATATATATATATATATATATATATATATATATATATATATATATATATATATAAGTATCGCGAGGTCTCACTTTCTGTTTGTATTTGGTGAATCGTGTCAGTTGTAATAAGATAACGCGCACAGTGCTACGGTGGTACTTTCCTCGTCTAGAATTTGTCATTCCCGCTTACCGATCTTTCTCCATAGCAACCGGATTGCATGTTTTTTCGCGTTATTTATTTTTTTTTGCTCGGAAGGTACAATACCGGTGTATGAAAGTTTTGAAGATCGTTTTTCGCCGATCGCGAGAAGATTTATCAGTCTGATCAACATCATTGATCGTCACCGTTGATTTTTGGTATCGGGGTTTTGTTGTTGAACGATCGACCGATCGGGAATAAGAATGGGATCGATAAGAGGCCGTTGGCGGTATTTGCGTTTCGCAATTTCAGTAAGTGAGATCGCAGTGTGTCTCGTGATCCTTTCTCTCCTTTCTCGCGTGATACTGACTCTTGTGACTGACGAGGCTGTTCCGTGACTTGTAGCATCGTCCGCACTGATCGCACGCCAACGATTGGGGCACGTAAAAGTGTGTATCGGCGAGATGTCGCTGAAGCGACCAAGCACGTGAGAATGTTTTCTTGCAGAAACGACAATAAGTGCCGCTTGTGGAGCGATTGGTGGTGTTGCGATTGGGGCCGTTATACCGAAGCTCGTTATCGGTCACCGGTCGGCGGCTCATAACGCGCAGTCTGACGCGCGGCCGATGGCTCGTCGCGAAGCCTCGATCGTTATTGGTTGGGGGCGAACGAGCATCACTGGCGGTGGCGATTGTTTGTTGCCTGACACGACGATACTTTCCCGTTTGGCTCGCCGTACGTGCGCGAATGGGATCGCGAAAATTCGTCGTTTGATCGTCGCTTTGCCGGGCGAGATTCTTGTAAACGTTTTCCGTGTCGGCCAACAGACAAGGGCCGAATTCATGGACGCCGTTGGATTTGGGTGACAAGGGCTCGCTTTTGAATGCGATCTCATCGTTAATCTCGTCGAGTAGATCGATTATGGGAAAGTCCTGATGATGTTGCTGATCATCCGTGATGGCCGAGCCGAGCGGATCGTTCGGCCGATGTTCCGAGGATGCGGCCGGTATCGACGTGTCGGAAATATGATAGCGTATGCCGGCTACGTCATCCTTATCGGCGATTGAGATGTCATTGTTCTCATCGTCATCGTTATCATTGTCATCTGCACCATCGACATCAGCATCATCGTCATCATCATCTTCGTCATCATCATTGTCATCATCATCATTATCGTCATCATCATCATCAGCACCCTCATCACCCTCATCATCATCATCATCATCATCATCAACATCATCATCTTCGCCGTTCCTTTCGTTTTGCTGGTTGCCCTCATGGCAGATCTCGATGGACGTTTCGACGGACTGCCAACCCCCGTCCTCCTCGGCGACCTCCCGGTCTGCAACCAAAGAGGATGGGGGGGGCTGAGTCCAATACCTTTTTTTTTGTCGGCAACATACTAGCTCTACACAGCTCCGACGACATTAAAGTAGCAGGCTTAAATACACACCCGGCCCACCCGCTTCTAATGCATACACATGTACAAGGATCCAATATATACCTAGACACACACACACACGCGCGCACATTGATATTTATATAAAATCCCGTCTTCGAGAACGGGTCAAGAGTGTGAAAGAAGACGCGGAAGTTAAAAGCTACTGGCTATAAGAGGAAAGAAAACTCAAAGTCCCGAAGTGTATGTACCTACGACCAAATGGACGCGGAAGTCCGCGAGCTTCGTCAAGATTATCCACCACCGGGCTAACCGTGGGTCTCCATTGTGGTGGACAAAGTGGGATCGGTTGATGAACACGAGGAGCAAGTACGACAAAACATCCCTTCACCTTTCCCTCAGTCACCGTTGTCCGCAAAACTCGTGCAAAACCCTTTCAGGCCGAAAGTTTTCATCATGCGTTTTCAAAATATTCCGGCTAGCGTTGCCGAGGGCTCTGTTTGTCCGCTTGATTTTTTTTTCATTGCCAAAAGGTCTCGTGACTCCTGAAGAATGTTGTGTACGATGTAACATGGGATGCAAACGAGAGGAGCTTTCGTCACAAAGAAACGCTGCAGGGTTAGCAGGAGAGCCGGGCTTGTCCAGGCACTTTGAATCCCGCCAGGATCGCCGATAGGGAGGCAGGGATGATGAAAGACACAGAGAGAGAGAGAGAGAGAGAGCGAGAGAGGAAGGGCAAAGTTGGAAAGAAACGTCGAGTTCCGAACGCTGGGCTGGGAAGACCCGTAAGCCCGTCGCCCAGGGGGGTGGCGCAAGGGGTAAACTTGCGGAGGGTAGTTGGTGGGCGGCGCGGGGGCGCGAGCTGATGACACAGAGCGTGGCTGCTAGGTGAGGAACGACGTCTCCTCTTCGCGGCTCCTGCTCCACCGCTTCCACGTGGGTATCCTTCGCGCCCGCTGTCTGCTCACTCATAAAAGGCCTATAATAACGCCTGTGCAGATGGGATGTCAATACAGCCGAGCAAAACCTACCGGGGCCCGGAGAGAAAGAGACCGGAGGGTGGGTTGTTCGCGAGGGGGTTGATAGAGGGACAGGGGCAGAGGTGCGGTGGTTCTTTGCGGGATTTTACCCCGGCCGCGGTTACCCTGGCAACCCTTCGAGCATCCCTCCAACGCCCCCGAAAAACCTTCGTGACTCTTCTCCGCCGCTAGAAACCGACGAGTGGAAGAGAGAAAGTATAATCGCGCAGGGAGGGATGGAATAGGCTAGGATGCGTATTATTCTTAATAACTTCGCCGTAGCGCCCCGTATTATGACTGATGTTGACTCTAAGCGCGCGAGCGGGGAGACGAGCCCTCGCGGAAAAACGATCAATAGGCTAACCTCGCGTGTACGAGCCGTCTCTGCACGAATGGCTCGTGTGTCGGCCAAAAAAAAAAAATGTGGCCACTCCGACTACACATCTTCCAGGGCACTGGGAAACTCTAGCAGCTTCTTCGCGTCCATTCGATGACACGATCCGTCTTTGTGACCCTTTCGTTCGCGCATCGAATAATTCATCGTGGTCGATTTTAGAAAGGACTTTCAACGGCCATTGCCTGCGGCCACTGTGGAAAAGTAGGCTTTGGTAAAAAAATGAAAAAACGGTTTTACATCGAACAAGGTTGCGCCACATGTTGCGAGAATCATCGAAACGTTGTTCAATGAGCAACCGATAAATTCGCAAGTCAGAATAATCGAGACAATTCAGCGCGTTTCTAACGAGCTACCGAGCCCTAATTGAAGCCGTGGTCCGACACGCTTGTGGACGCCTTTGTTTTCGTCGCATCACCCTCCGAACCTGCCACTCAAAGATTCATTCCGTTTTTCGCTTTCAAAAGACTCCACGGCAGCTCTATCCGAGACAACGGAACTGCCTGCGACCTGGGAGAACTCGTTATGTGACTCAACGGAAACTATCCGTGTGACGTAACGAAAACGGCAAACTACAACCTACCGTCTCGTAACCGCAGATGGCTTTCGGACATTTCGCTGGCTAGGATCGATAGTCTGCCACTTAGCGTTGCCTGCCTGCCAGTGTCAAACCCAATACTTTTCGACTGTTGTGTTGATCAAAGGGACGTAAAGACGGTTTGGCTGGAACAGTGACATCATAGACCAGGAGGTTCTTCGCAAAAATCTTCGCAGACCCAAACCCAAAGAAACGATGTTGCCGCTAGAAACCCACGCAAATGTTGCATGAATGACAAGACCTCAATTGCACCGTACTCATTGTGACCGCTGGCCAAAAAAATGACCATTCATTCCCGATGTTTCATACATGCTGCAGAAAGAAAACGCCACCAAATGGCACCTCTCCAAGTGTCTATTTGGCGGTTTTTTTTTCTTCTTCTTGGATAAAGATACCTGACGTTCATACATACGGCAACGTCATGAATAACTAGATGGAATTTATTCATCGGCACATACGGCAGCACAGAAGCGTTTGAATTACACCTGCTGGGATGCCGAGAACGTTCTCCGGTCGGCGCCTTGGTGGAAAATCTATTTCCGGCTTTGACACCGAAGCATCGTTGCCTGTACGAGCAACGTGTGTGCGGCTTTGCATGTGTATGCCTGTATCCATATCCATGCGGAGGAGATGAACGCCAGGACGAAACGGGACACGACGAGAATGAGAGAGGCGAATGACGAGATTGGTTCAACACAATTCGAAGCCGCGACCGCGAGAGTATTTAATGGAGTTTCTTAATCGGCGATACTGTGAGACGGATAGAGAGACAAAGAAAAGTAGATAGGAGAGAGAGGGGGAGAAGGATGAACTCGCGACTATTGGCTCCTTGTAGGCGTGACAATCGAGAACGGAGAGTCTGACATGGAAGAAAAGCCGATCCGTCCGGCGACGGGAATATACAAACGTGTGGATAATACATTCAATCTTAAACAGGTGTCTAGTGACTCGTGTGACTGTCGAAATCTTTGGTATCCACAAATGTTATGGACTTGGGACACGAAAGGATTTCCGATTGAATATCTGAATGGCACTGTTCTTATGCACGTATATATATATATATATATATATATATATATATAGGGTGGTCCGAAAAGTGACGTTTAAGGGGTTATGCGGAGTTGTAAAAGTCGAAAAATCACTTTTGTCAAAACCAATATATTTTGACAGTATATAAATGTTTCCGAAAATTTATAAATGTTCCCCAAAAATTTCAAGATGATCGGATCAAAATTGATCGATTTATAGGCTGTTATGTTGACGTCCGTCGGAACGCTCGGGGCGTCTTTCGAAATTTGAAACGCTTCTTTCTCGAAAGTACTTTTTCAAAGTTGATGAGCAAAATATCTCAAAAACTACAGCATCGATGTTTTAGAAATTTTTTGGGCTTTTTCTAGACACAGAATATAGTGTTTGATCGAATGATTTTTTTTCGATGTATAGTTTCTAGTTGATGAACAAAAAATTCCCATTTTTTCGCAACGATTAAGACCCTCTCTATTTGAACACGCGCAATTTTTTTTTTAATTTGAAATTTCGGATATTTTTTCGATCGATCATAGGATAAACTAAAGAAATCTGCTTGATTTTTCGATACTATATAACCTGGTTCAAAAGGGCATTTCTCGCCGCAAAAAAGTATTCGAGAGGTGCTTCCCGGACATTGGTCGTACATCCATAAGCATATATTTTTGAGCGAAAATATTACAGACTTTTTCAAATAATACTTTTTCCAATAACTCACTTTTGTGCGATTAATCATCGCAATTTTCCATACAAAATCCCATAAATGAGCTGTTCCCCAATGTTGCAATTAGGCATAACCCGTTTAAAAAAATCTAGATGCCTGATATCACTATACGAATCACCCTTATGTATGTTATAGGTACGATCTTTTTTTGGTTTTCGAGAAAAAGCATTTTTCATTTTGCTCCTTTGCGTATGTACTTTCCTCGAGGTTTTTTGTACTCGTGTGATCATTACGAAGTCGCACTGTCGAGCAATAAATAAATTGTGCATGCCTTAGATTTTGATCGAAAGTTTATAAAAATAAATATAAGTTTAAAAAAATACTTAGACTAGTCTAAATGACCCCCAATTGTTTTTCAAAACTTCCAAGAGGAAAGTACATACAGAGAAGATACAAAAATGAAGACATATGCTACAGGAAAACGCAAAAAACAAATAAAATGTGTTTCTTCCTCAAGACGTAGAAAAAGATCGTAGAATATAAATGGGCGTGATTCGGATAGGTATCTACGTCCTTTTGGACGTCACTTTTCGGACCACCCTGTGTATTGCTATTATCATAAAATTATATTGTCTGTCCACACAAACGTTTATCCTCTGCGGAAATTAAGCGACTATCGTTACAATACGATGCCAAGACAATTTCTATCATTTTCGGAAATCTCGTCCAACCAGTTGAGCGAAGTTGGCGTGATAACGGCTGAAGCTGTTTTCCTCACTGTTCGGTTTGTCGAAATAGGTGCTTTTCGAAAATTCCTTGCACTTGGTCTTATCTGGATGCGTCAAGTAGAACTCGAGAACATGCGATTTTCCTGTTAAGGGGTTACCCCCACTGGCGATTTTGAAAAAATCGATTTTTTTTTGCATTTTTTTGAAGTATCAGTATCTGAGAATATGTCTTGAAAATTTCAAGTCGATCCGAACAAAATTGACTGAGATATGAGCGCTGAAAGAGAAGAATCCGCGTTGAAAGAGCGTTGAAAGAGAAACTTTAAACGCGTTTTTCTCAAAATGGCATTTCTGAAGTCGGTGACCAAGATTACTCGAACACTAATGAACCGATCTTCTTGAAATGTTGCAGGCTTATTTAATACATAAAAATGTAGTCTTTAATCGTTCGATTTTTTTTCGAAAAAAATGGCCGTTTTATAGCCAAAAAACGGCCGTTTTTTTTTCGTTAAAATCGAACCATTAACTTTGACTGTCCGCCATTTTGTGAAAAATGAATATTTTTTAAAATCCTTCGATTAAAGACTAGTTGATACTTATATTTGACTAAATCCATCCGCATTTTTTTTTCAGATGATCCACTTCGCCGCAATGTTGGTCACCGCAAACCGTGTATATAAAAACATTATTTCATTGACGGCCATTTGCCACTAAACAATGTAATATTTTTCAATAAAAAAATTACTGAAAGTTCTTCAAAATGTGTTATATAGGATGGTATATTGATCGATTAAAAAAGTTTTGTAGTTTTGTTTAAAAAAATTCATGAAAAAGGCCTTTTTTTGCGCTACAAGTGGGGGTAACGCCTTAAGAGGACAGTGGCGCGCAATACCCTTCGACATCTACTAGGAAGCCCTTCAGTGTATACTCAATGTGAAAAATGTCTTCAGCTTTAATGATCCGACGACTTAATTTTTTTCGTTATTTCTTCTGGTGATGTGATTATATGTATCAAACTATATAGAAAACATGCTTATCATAATAACCTTGGCATATGACCCTAAATACGATATAACCCTTAAATTCATTGCCGATTCGCACACGAGGACAATTTGCGGGGCGAGCGAAGCGGCGATTAAATTGTTATTAAAACCCACATTGGCGGATAGGCAGTCGGGGTTCGGCTCCGGCATGACCGATACTTGGAGTGGTGACCGCTCAGCCGTACACCGGCTGGCGCATCGACCAATGAGCGGAAGGCCTTCTGAGACCTTGGTGTTGATACGTGGGTAATACGTATGCGCATCAGAGAATCAGAAGAATATGGGGCCATCTATTCTGGTACCGGTTTTCCATAGTTTCCCCGTACCCACGGCAAATGCGGTATAGTGTAGGTGGCAAAAAAATATACTTTTTTTTTGCATTTCGTTCAACGGATACATATTCAAGAATACGTGAAAGAAACTTCATTGTAAAATATAGAAAATTGACCAAGTTACAGGCGATTTAGTGAGAACAGGTTGCGTAACGATTTACGTACACTAAAACTTTCAATCGCTTTTTTTCTCGGAACAATTTTTCTCAACCTGGCTGGATAACTCTAGCTATAATTGTCCAATTTGAAATAAAAAAATAAACCAAAATTTTCATAATTGCAGTAGCTATCGTTGTACGTAGCCGTTTTTATTTAATTTAGTACTTTTTGAGCCTATGTAAAAAAATAAAAATATCGCGAAAAATACTTTTTTTTTACACACACGCAATTTTGCAAAAAAGTTTTTTTTTCAACGGTTAGGTAAAACGAGAACTACATTTACATAGATAATAAAAGTTCTGTATTTTTGTTTTTTAGACCAACCGTTGTCAATGAACCGATCCGGCTGTTGGACCCCATTTTTATACAGGGGCTCTACACTTCAATAACGTTGTCAATTAAAAAGATAATTCAATTACAATTTACACGAAATAAGTTCAATGTATGCTCGATAACGTATGTTTTTTTTCAAAATCCCAAATAAATGATACAGTTGACAACAAAAAATCGGAAAAAAAACGATGTACTCAACGGAAGTTAGGTTAGATTAGCGAAGTGCGGGCAGGGAGTCAAAGGAACGGGTTCCATTGGAAAGGCTAATACGTGGAAACCAGCAAGGGTATAAGTTGGAACTCAGCAAATTATATCTATACACATGGTATGATGTTGTGAATGGATGGTCCCGCAACTGTCAATGGGTCAGATCATGTCCTCCTATATGCTGGCATTTCAGTTTAGTAAAAGTTCCACGGTTTTCGAAATCATTTGCTTTTGGTTTTTCGCGTGCCATTTCTACAAATAACTTTTTTTAATCCAGTTTAAAAAAATACTCTTGGATATTTTATCTAGAAAAGTCTTCTATTTAAACTTAAACGTTAAGGAAACTATAAAAAAGATGTTATGCAGAATTTTCATACAAACCAATTCGAACATCCGACTTTGATAGCCTGTGGTGTAAAAAAAATGTACTACGCATATCGTGCCAATTAATTTAAATAGTTGCTTAGTTATTGTCGGTTCATATCATTTGTAGAAATGCCACGTGAAAAACCAAAATCAGATGATGTTTTGCGAATTTAACAATTTTTTCGTATAAAAAAGTGATTCACTCATGAAATTAATTACACATCTATTTAGTATAAATATCAAGCTGTTAGAAAATATATATAGATTTTTTTTTTTCGATGTACCAAATGGCCGGCTACTCGAAACTTCTCGAAACAGCTTTTCTCCAATTGGCGTGACGAATAACTTCAACAATTTTCACTCGATTTACTTCAAATTTAAAAGTTATGTTCCCAATTGTATTTCGCAGAGAAGTACGTACGGAATTTCTTATTAATCGAAAACTTTTCATTTTATGAGCAGATTATGAGCAGTTATAACGAAATTTTTCACTGAAAATTCATTTCTTAAGTTCAAATACCTACAACTTTTGAATAAAACGCCGCGGAGTGCCTACAAGAAAAGATAACAAAAGAAAATATTAGTAGTCGGCCATTTTGTACGTCGAAAAAAAATATATATATTTCCTGACAGCTTGATATTCATACTAAATAGATGTGTCATTAATTTTATGAGTGAATCGCTTTTTCATACGAAAAAAATTGTTAAATTCGCACATGATTTTATCCCGGTTACTGTGGCCTAACCCCTTAAACTGAAACTCCAGCATATAGTAGGGTACGATCTGACCTATCGACAGTTCCAGGATTATCCATTCATAACACGACACCCTATATATATTGATTATGAGCAGTTATAACTTGATTATGAGCAGTTATAACGAAATGTTTCACTGAAAATTCATTTTTTAAGTTCAAATACCTACAACTTTTGAATAAAACAATATTTTTCTAAATTCCGTACGTACTTCTCTAGGTATTCTAATGTAGATTGACGAGAATTTTTGTTTTTTGTTCTAGGTAAAAAATTGTGGATGCTAAATGTCACGCCGCGGAGCGCCTAAAAGAAAAGATAACAAAAGAAAATATTAGTAGTCGGCCATTTTGTACGTCGAAAAAATATATATATATATTTCCTAACAGCTTGATATTCATACTAAATAGATGTGTAATTAATTTTATGAGTGAATCATTTTTTCATACGAAAAAAATTGTTAAATTCGCACATGATTTTATACCGGTTACTGTGGCCTAACCCCTTAAACTGAAACTCCAGCATATAGTAGGGTACGATCTGACCTATCGACAGTTGCAGGATTATCCATTCATAACAGGACACCCTATATATATATATATATATATATATATATATAGACGGAAATGTGCATATAAAAAACCGTATTTAGGTTAAGATGGAAATGAGAATTGCATTCAAATCGACACCGCACTTTCGCGACCTTTCCTGCCGTTTTTCACCCCTGTTCGCCCTATACAGTTGCTCTTATGCATCTATGCAATCGATTCGTTTCCACGTATGTACGTGTGCGCCAGTGTGCGTAGCGCTATAAAAATACCGGAGGCCAAAAGCGTAGAAATTCAAATTTCATTCATGAGATCGCGTGAGCGAGAGCGCGCGGTCACTTTTCTCGCATCTGTCAAAGTGCGCCGAGGTGAGCATGGGCAGAAATAAAATTTCCCCGTCTACGTGTACTTGCTGTCCGTTCGAGCTATTTCCATTCCTAGAGAAGACGATACTGCCGATGAGCAATACTCTCGTAAACTCGCAGCTCCATCCATTTTAGCAAAAATCTCTCGGCTATTGCGCATATTTTCCTTTTTTTTTTTTAATTATTTTAATTCGCTTTTTTTTGTTCGATACTCGTCATCTTTCGGTGCTTTCACTCCGGGAGGTCAGCTCAAGTTCATCATCGATAATAGCTCAAAAGCGAAAAACAAGCGAGCCATCAGCTAGACCGGCGCGGCCCCGGCCGATAAGCACTACGTATACTAAAGATAATAAAAAATATAAAAAATACATGCACACATGTGCGTGTGGGACCGGCCGGATTCGCAAATTCGATACGCCGCGTCGAGAGAGAAATTTCGTTCGCGCGCGACCTTGAGAGATTTTTCTTGTTTTTTTTTGTCGAGCTACTCGCGCGCTTGGTTAGCGGTGCCCTCTGTGCGCGCCGCACGAGGAAGCTCCGGGCAACCAGGGTCGATCGGAGGTCAGCGTAATCCTAATTTATCGAAGGGCCGAAACAAAAATTGCCAATAACGTGACGATACGGAGCTTTCTTGAACCTTTCGCAACAACCTCGAAACGAATTTAAATTCAACTTCCATACCTATCTTGGAAATGATTTTTTTCTCGGAGCGATTACTGAGCCTCTATGAGGGAAAATATGCAGCGTGGGAGCTGACCGGCCTTGTAAGGAAGAGCAATTTGAGAGTGGAAGAAAATGTGGTTTTAGGGGTTGAGGGGAAAATGACGCAAAGAAGAAATAATTGGGGCATTTTTTAATTTTTGTTCAAATGTTCATGTTTTAATATATATAAATATAAGTAAACATAAACAATTAACAAACATTTATAGTTACAATATAAGTAAAACAAAAAAACGAAGAAAAAAAATCATATCATAATTACGGTGAAAGTTAGGACAGGGTCTGAGGGTGAAAAAAGTAACAAACTAATCCCCCAAAAAATTGTGTCGATCATGTGCCAAATGCCATGCATATCTTACATATAAATATAGATGTTAATGTTTTACTTATATATATATATATATATATATATATATATATAAATAAAACATTGACATCTATATTTATATGTAAGATATGCATGGCATTTGGCACACAGACCGACACAATTTTTTGGGGGATTAATTTGTTACTTTTTTCACCCTCAGACCCTGTCCTAACTCGCACGGTAATTAAAATATGTTTTTTTTTCTCGTTTTTCTTTTATTACCCGAAATGTCGCCTTTAAATCGTAATAACTTATGTGTTTGTGGTTGTAATACGACAAAATAACGTTTATCGTATTTCGCAATGTATGTTTATTATAAATAAATCATTATTGGACACAATTGGTTTCATGAAAATTACTCATGAGCTTCCAAAGTCATAAAAATGCGTCAATGTATGAAAAATGACAACATCTAAATTCATTATAAAAAGAAACTAAAAGCTATTTTGAATGTAGGTTTGTTTTGACAACTTCTCTAGTTTATACCCTTTCCAACGCTACGCTACATTTTATAGAAATAATTCATTATGTGGTCAAAATAAAGAGAATAAGATTTTTTTTATAATGAATTTCGGAGTTGAAATTTTTCATCCATTTACACATTTATAAGACTGGAAGCTCAAGAGTCATTTTCTTGAAACCAATTGTACGAAATAATGATTTGTTTTTTTTTATTTCAGATGAGCAAAACCTCCGCAATCATGGCAGCCGTCTTTTTTCACACGTGCCTTCCGAACCGTGTAAAGTTGATTCAACTCGTTATTTTTGCTCGATAAAATTCCGGGGGACTGTAAACATGTTAATAAACATGTGGTAAAAATTCAAAGATAGTGTTTTTAATGGTTCGTGAAAAAACAAAATCCCAAAAAAGCGAGAAAAAAATAGGTGTCACGCGGGCTGACCCCCTTAATTTTTTATTGTGACTGGAGCTCGAACCTCCTCGAGTGACCACCATTGAGCCTCATCCGCGGTGCAGCGATCGAGTTTCGTTCTTTCAACGCTCGGAGCGCTTCGGCCTTAAAACCCGCTAATGTCCGATGTTTCGGCTACGCACTTTTATCTCGCGAACGCCTGCGCGAATTCGTGTTTTACGACCTTCCTCGCTAGCTCTCTCGCTCTCTCTCTCTCTCTCTCTCTCTCTCTCTCTCTCTCTCTCTCTCTCTCTTTCTTTCTCTTCCCCCCGGCTCGGCAGACTGCTATTTTTTTCCTCATTCCCTCCTCCCATACGAGCGAACTGTAGCGAAACGCGAGCTTCGAAGAAATCTTTCGGCTAAAGTCCTACGTGTGCACTTGGCTCGCGAGATCTCTCTGTTGTATCAAACGAGAGCCAGCACATAGGAGCCGAGACGGGGAAACTATACTGCGATGCCGCGGGATACGCGAGTACCGTAAAAACGATCGTTTACACGCTCATACACGCGGAATTGTACGAGTGGTAGTCGCGGCTCCTCGAGGCTACGTCAAAGCAAAAAAAACCTTCAAAGAAAAAAAGATAGAAAGACGGAAACGCAAGTAAGAGATAGATAGATACATAGAGAGAGAGAGAGAGAGAGGGAGAGAGAGATAGAGAAAAGTATATCGGAGCGAGACAGCGATGTCTCTGCGCCCGCTGTAAAAATATTCGCTTTAGCGAGTATACGTAACGAGAAGAACGCTCCACAATTGGCAAAGCCACGCAGTTGTCTCGCCTACACGATCTCGTAAAAAAGAGCCTCCGTTCGAGGCAACGAGAGAAACGAAAAAAAAAGGACACGGTAATCTCTCCTACTCGTAAATTCGTCCCACTATTTTTTTGAGTTAATTTTACGATCATATATGTATATGTATACTAGGGTGGGACAAATTTGAGCTCTATTGTTTTTTCCTTTTTCCCACCATCCAATTATCTTCTTAAAAGGGAAAAAAATTGTCGCGAAAACTGCAAGCGGTCAAAAAATATTTGGAGGTCGCTCGAAACTCCAAAAGATGCAATTTTTTAATAAAAAAAAATCGATCTTTTTTCGTTCTCTACTTAACCATGAATTGTACGCTTTAGAATTTTTAAATTAACCTCGTGAAAGCTCTAAATGGCCAATGCATATTTAGGGGTCGCTCAAGAGCTTCGAACTTTCCAATTTTCGCAAATTTCTTTTTTACTCTTCTCACTCATAAATTTGACGCCGTGTACAATTTTGAAAACAATTAATCCTTCTCTTTAGAAACAGATTTTTCAAATTTACCTCACACTTCTAACCCGATAAAAAGGGGGACCAATAATTTTGTTTATGGACAAGACCTTTAAAGAATTATTTTAAGAGAACAAAGATTACAATTCTCGAGTTAGTAGCGCGCGGTAGATTTGTAAAATATCTTTCTAAAGAAAAACGTTTAGTTGTTTTAAAATGTTTACAAAGCGTCAAACTCATGAGTGGGAAGAGTAAAAAAAAATTCGCTTCTCTCGAGCGACCGCTAAACATTAATCGACCGGCTAGAGCTTTCGCGAGGTTAATTTAAAAATTATAAAGCGGAACATTCACGGCCGAGAAGTGGACGAAAAAAAAACCATTTTTTAATGAAAATTCGAATTTTCCGGAGGCTTGAGAATATTTTTTGACCATTCGCAGGTTTCGCGACAATTTTTTTTTTCTTTAAAGAAGATAATTGGATGGTGACAAAAAGGAGAAAAGAATAGAGCTCAAATTTGGGCCACTCTAATATATATATATATATATATCCGTCGAGGTCGTGCACGTTACGACGTACCGTGCGAATCAATAGAGCACTCAATCGATCATTAATTTAGGAGGTTTACCGAAAAAAAAAGAAAAAAGAACCTCTTTCCCCTCCATTGCTCAAATGAATTATCCGAGGTCAGGAGATGCCTCCCGCGTGACGATTGCGTTACATTGAACGGTAGAAGAAAAAGAAACCGATAGCAGGCCCAATCAGAGAAACGCGTTGCCCCCTTCAATTCCCCTCCCCCCGCGCTTCCCTCCGTCCTATCCGCCTAATCAATTTTTTTTGTTGACGTAACATCGTAGTGTCAATAATAAGCGTGCTGTGGAATTTGCAAACGTGCGAAATTACGACGAAAAAATGAAGAAAAAACAGGCGGAAGGGTGAGGGTCGGGGGGAAATGTCATAATCGCTCGAGACCCCGTAAATCGTCGGATACATCACACGCCCGAACAGCGGCCTCGAAATATGACCGTCCTCCTTGCGCCGTCTCAGGTGCACGAGCACCTATCAGGTACGAGATGCGTGGGCGAGCTCCGTCCTTTTTTTTGCTCGTCCTGTGTGCCTATTATTGTGGGCTTATAGGCGTGCACACACACACACACACACACAGACACATTTTGCAATTGCAAGGCCCGCGAGTGTCGCACGTAATCGTTTCGAGGCGCGTGTTTTTTTTTTGTTCTTTTTTTCGCGCGACACGACGTTTTTCACGATTGTCGCGATATTTGGGCCATTACTCGCGTTATATTTGTACATGGAATGTATGCAGCAGACGATAAATATACATGTACGTGTGGGCATATTTTTTTCTTTTTTTTTTTAGAATTCACGAGTACGCTTATCCGCTGAAGGATAAATTCATGAAGATGCGTTTCGTTTTCGAGACTATACTTTGGCTTGTTTTCGTAGAGATAAAGAATAGAGGGAATATTGTTTATTACGAGTTGAGGAGAATTGTTATTTTTTTCCCTTCATTTCCTTATCATTTATTGGTTGCATCGAAGACATTGGTCAATTTTGAAGATCTATCGGGCTGTGTTTACCATTCTTTAATCCACTCTGGACAGTCATTTTGAATACGTATCTTCTTGTCTTGGTGTTTTTTTTTTGAATTTGAAAACGTTGAAACGGTTGGGACGACTGTTTATTAATTAATCAAGTAATTAAACTAATTAATATTGGTTCGCGTTTTTGTCGGTTTTGTTCGAAGAAGTTATATGATTTTGACGATCTATAGATTTTTTTTGAGGTCGTTTAATTTTGGGAATACGGAGATTAATTCGGGAGATGTGGACATTTTTAGTAAAAAATTGGTAAGAAAATCGGTGGACTCTAGCCAGCCGCAGGACACTATCGCTTCATCCGCGTTCAGCGTCGCCATTCAATTACGAAAGCCAGTGAAAAAATTTGCTAAGATACTCAAAGATATGTGGAACGAATGCCCCATACCGGAATTTCCATTCCATCAATGGGGTATCCATAAAAAAAATACCTTTTTTTTATGTACCTTTAGGCGCGAAGAAATTTGCTGATTTTCATGATTTTTTTTTAAGGAAATATTTCGTCCCCATTTTTGAGCTGGTAAATGGTATTTTTAATTATTATTAATCTTCAAAAATCGCGGTACGGTCTTCTAAATTGAATTTTCAAAACTGCGATGACGTATAGCGAAAAAAATTAATCGACCGATTCTGATGAAATTTGGTATAAATCTTTCTAACCTTATTGTCCAAAACATGCCCCTAAATGTTCTCAAAACAAAACAAAAAGTATTTTTTATTGAAAAATGTAGCCACTTTTTTTCGGAAAATTCAATATTTTTGTTTCGAAGCCTACCATTTCATCGATTTTCCACATTTCTCACTTTTTCTTGGTTCATATTCTGCGTACGAGTGTTAGTGAAATAAAAGTCTTCGTTGGTTTTTTTTTCAGCTTTAATGCCGCCGACGCTACGTGTCACGCCGTCTGGCAACATGCGCCGCAACCCTTTTAGAAGACCGTGCCATCTCTCCCCCATTTTTAAAGATTAAAATAAATAAAAAAAAACACCATGTAACAGGCAAAAGTAGTAATAAAACACCCCAAGTCTCAAAACTGGTGAAGAAATCCTTCCTTAAGGGGAGGTCAGGGGTTTCAGCCTGAAAAAAAAAAACACTTTTTCTGCGAATTTTTTTCATCCATATGGATAGAGTAAATTTATTGAAACCTTTTGTACATTGTTAAGTGTCATTTCAAGAACATTCCGTGAAATTTGTACGCGAAAATATCTACAAACAAGCCGATGCCGCGTTTTTCTCGAAACCACTTTTTCAAAGTCCGGGTTCACTGTGCCATTTGAAAACTACCATGACCGATTAATTTCAAACTTGGTACACACTTTCTACATATAAAATACCCCCCCCCCCCAACGGCTAGTTTGAGATATTTTTCTACATTGAGGGGGTTTTCCACCCCCAAAATGGCGGAATTTTTCGTGAAAAATGGGACTTTTCACTTTACACGACCACCAAAAATTTAGAAATGAAAAAAAAATGATCAAAGACCGTTGAGGGGAGGATTCGATGACACTTTGACTAAATTTTAATGGTACTTGATTTCAGATAATTTCTGGCTGAGATACAGTGAACACCGCGAATCGTGTTTTTCCAAAGGCGTTCTTGGAAAAGCTTCGTCACCGGCTCGTTTGTCGATGTTTTCGGGTACAAATTTCACGGAATGTTCTTGAAATGACACTTAACAATGTACAAAAGGTTTCAATAAATTTACTCTATCCATATAGATTTAAAAAAATCGCAAAAAAGTGTTTTTTTTTTCACGCTGAAACCCCTACCCTTCCCTTAAAAAAAATCATGAAAATCAGCAACTTTCGCCTCGCCCAAAGGTATCTCCCCCCTCATAGTTGATCATCGTGAATTTTACGGAGTGTCTCGAGCCTCTTAAGGCGGCGGGAAAAATGGAGGCGTGCCTCCTCGAACTTGTGCATAAAGAGATGCACCGTGTATGACTTTCTCTCTCTCTCTCTCTCTCGATATCGAGTAACGCGAGCGTATACAAAAATAAATGGGACGCGAACAGGCGAGAAAGCTGCCGTTCTATCGCGAGTTTGCTATTTTTACGCGGCTTTTCACGCATCGGGAGGGTTTTTCTACCAACCGCGAGAGCGTCACAGAGATGGTTATTCCAGAATGAAAGAATTTTCGCGATTGCGAGACCAAAAAAAAAGACCACGAGGCTGGGGGACGGCCCGAGGGGGTAGTTTGTGTCACTAGGGGGCTCCAAGGGGGGGTGTGATGGGGTGTGACGGAATCTAGAAAGCGCGTGAAAAACTTGCTCTCGCTAATAAACTCGAGACGAGTAGACTGCTTTTAAAAACAATTCTCACGATCTCGGGTGCGAAAAACAATCTAAGAATAAGTCTCTTTTCCCACCCCTGCACCCCCGACCCTCGCTGAAAGACTTTGCGCTGCTCGCTGGTGGGCGTCAACCCCGGCGCGAGACCGCGGCAACTTTCGAATCGCGTATTGTCCGCGGGTCAAATTCGCCTCTTCGATCCTCCCGATTTCGTTATAGACACCAGGGGTTGGGGGGTTGGGGGAGGGCAGGGGGGCTGCTATTTTTCGAGCAACACACAAATCATTAGAGATAAACGACCCAGTTTCCGCGTACTTTTTTGGCTCGCGTTTGATAGCCTCGCGTATATTCGCGGCTGCGGGCTGAGCTGCGCGCCGAGCGAGTAAAAAATTCACTGCAACGGGAAACATGAAATTCAGGCTAATAATAAATGGCCCGAAGGGTCGAGGACTTTTCTTTTCTCGCTTTTTCCACCGGCGGAAAATAACTCTACGACCTGTGCGCCTCGAAATGGCAACGTGCATATATTTTTTCGGGCTCATGGCCGCTTTTGGAAGAATTCGCAAACGGGACCGAACAAAATTGGCCGGAACAACGAAATTTTTTCATCGACAAGTGTCCGACGGACGAGAGACTGAAGTCTTCGATTATTCAGTGTATTGATTCCATGGAATAAATAATTAGAATAATTTAATATTCGATTTTTTCAATAAATAATTCGTTGGTATCTACAAATGGCGAAATGAGGCCCAAGTCATTTTTTTAAATGTGCATAATCTTTTGTGTGAATAATGATAATAATAATAATAGTAATAATAACAATAACGAATTATTAATGATAATACTAATAATAATAACAATAATAATCATAAATAATAATGAATTACAATGAATTTAAAAAATAATGATAATGATAAGTTTAAGGGGTCTTCTCACTTTAGACGCTAAAAAAGGCTATTTTCATGAATTTTTTTGACAGGTTTATATTATAGATATTGATGAAAAAGTTGTTACACTTAATAAATACACTTTCGAAGTACATTTAAAAAATTGTTTTTATTTATTTATGTAACCTAAACAAACTTTAAACGCGTTGTTCTCGAAACAACGGTTTTCGACGGCTTGGTAAAATCTTCGAAACCACTGAACCGATCCTTATGAAATTTTAACCACATATTCTTTACAACTATATCTATAGCGGATATCAAGGATTTTTTAAACTTTCGACATTTACTATTTTTTGTGCCATAAACGGTGAAGAAAACACGTTTTTTTTGTTTTTTTTTTTCGAAAAATGTTATTTTTGTTATTTCGAAAAATTTTGTTATTTTTGCATATATAAAAAATCGTATGATATGCGCTATAGCCATTGACATACTGAATCTAAAACCGTTTGATTTTTTCGTTTCGGATGATCCATCTCTGAGATTTCATCAACAGCGCAGACCTACAATTTTTTCAGGACATTTTTTTAACTACCATTTTCGTCTATAAATAGCGACTTGAATAAATAATATTTTTAAATGTATTTCGAAAGTGTATTTATCAAGTGTAACAACTTTAATATCAATATCTATAATATAAACCTATCAAAAAAATGCATGAAAATAGCGTTTTTTAGCGTCTAAAGTGAAGACCCCTTAAATAACTTTTTAGTCCGAAAAATAATAAATTAATATTAATGAATAATTAATAAAAATTAATAATAAATGATAATTAATAATTAATTAATTAATAAAAATAATAAATAAATTGCGGGTTTTCCGCAGTTTCCCTGTGCCCTCGTACACGATGCAGCATTGGCTGTGGGCAGCACCCCGTGCTGCCTCCAATATCGAGGTGACAAGTGTGTCGTGAAATTGAAAAGAATCGCAAAATCAGGGTAATCAGCAGGGCGGGTAGAAAGAAACATCCGAACAGAAAGTTAATGTA
Organism: Ophion ellenae; assembly: GCA_963210295.1. Lineage (NCBI taxonomy): Eukaryota > Metazoa > Arthropoda > Insecta > Hymenoptera > Ichneumonidae > Ophion > Ophion ellenae. The sequence goes on from OY723391.1 coordinate 42,090,857, forward strand.
AACGGCGGAAGAAGAAATGGGCATTTATGGAAAATCTTCCCAGACAATGAGTCCTTTTGTGTGTTGGTCGTCGAGTTGAGTCTATCGAACAAAGAAAAAGCTCGAGAGATAGAGGGTGGCGAAATAGAACGACGATCTCATTTTTTTCTCATCAGGCTTTTTTTCTCTCTCTTTCTTTTTTTTGTGTGTTTTTTTTCTACACTGCTCCGCCCTGCCCTCTCTATCGTTGGCGTATAATGATTTCTTTGCGTAACCGCGTTACGCGCGCTAAGGACGATAAATCGACGCTGCTCACAGATCACTATTGAGGGAATATATTAACGAGTGAGGACGAGCCGGGGTGAATAGAGAATCAAGTGAAATATGGCGAGAAAGAGAGGAGAGAGAGAGAGAGAGGGAGAGAGAGAGAGAGAGAGAAAATGATTTTACGACGAAGGCATTTATTTCTGTCAGATAACGAGTCGAGTGTATCGCGTTGTGGCGTGCTCTATTTTTGCAGAGAGGTTGAAGAGGTTTCGGAGGACTCGAAATGATCGGGGAAAAAAAGACGAGGAATTTAGATAAATTCTCCGGCGAGTAAATTAATGAGAGCGAACGGGAGAAAATAAAAATTAAACAAAACGCGATAAAGTTGAACTTTGTTCGAGCAAATATATGCATTTGATATTTTAACGGAATTATGCAATATTAGAGATTTTTTTTTTGAAAATGTACAATGACATTTGTGAGAATAGGTACGCGGTCCAGTGCTATTCGAAGGGGCTCGCGTACCTATTGTTTCGGCCACTACTGACGTGCATACGAAGCGACTGAAAAAATTATTCGCAGCCGCTCGCTCTTTCTTTCTTCTTTTTATATAACTCTATGAAAAACAAAGAATAGATCTGCAGATTATTTCAGCCGACAGCACGTTTCGAATATAAATACCGCACGTTAATGAAAATCCGTGGAAAACGCGCGGATAAATACGCGAATCGTGCAAATAGCATTTTTATCCGCGGTAGCTCGGATAAAACTGAGGATTCTAACGATCCTGTCTATTTCATCCGTAGTATTTGTTCTCGTGGATATGGTACACTCATTGAGGACGTAAATTTATATGTCTCGAATGTTGAAATATCGGAATGTCAGCCCAAACGAATTGCCGAAAATACTCGGGCAACATTAACGAAAAAAAAAAACATTTTCAAAAAGCATTGCGGAGAAGATGCGGTAACCCCGATAATTCCAGCACGATTTTGTTCATTTTAAATTTGGAATTCTCTCAAGACGAGAAAAAGTATCGATTGAGGCGGGAGCCTGAATTAGAAGGTCCGAAAAATCGTGTTTTTTTTATTTGTTAAAATCGATAGATATACTATCCGAGAATATATTTACAAAGTTACAGAGGCCAATTGTAAATATTTTCGAAGATACAAGGCCGAAAGCAGAGAAGCGATTGATATTTGATATTGATATTTCCTGCTATTACAAACTTTGAAGCGTGTTTTCTCTAGTTTTCTTTTTCACGATTTTTTCGAATTGGCGGGCGTGATAGCAAAAAAACTAAACGACCTATTGAATCAAACCAATGTTTATTTTCTTCAGTATGAAAATATCTTCTAAGTCCATTAAAAAAGTCGTTGAAAAAGTATTTTTTAATAATTTTTATAGCACGTTAAAGTATTTTTTTTAACACATTTTTTTTTCAAACCCGAGAAAAGTTATGATTTTGCGATTTTTTCAGCTTTTTCTTAATTCACCCAGAAGAAAAATGGATGACAATTGAACATTTTATTGGTTTATTTGGTTTAGTCGAGAATTACGAGCTGCATCTTTCCCGCCGATTGGAGACTGTAGTGGCAAGACGCACATGTAATAGCCTGATAAATCTGCAGTCATTTATTGTTTCATGTTGAACTTTTTTTTTACACATTTCAAACGTACATGAAATGATATCTTAATGCTTACTGGGCTCACTTGTTTTTTTCCCTTCTAAAATAATTCCCGAAAAAAAAACGCTTTTCTTCGACCTCCTCATTGTGACGTGTCGAAAATGGCGATTTTTTGCATTTTCTGAGAGAATGTATATTCAAGAACATATGAAAAAAAGTTCAAGTTAAAATATTGAATATTGACTATGTTACGGACGATTTAGTGAGAGCAATCATAACTTTAGCTATAATTGTCCGATTCGCAATTAAAAAAAAAAAAACAAAATTTCCGTTGGTGCGGTACGTAGTACGTAGCCCTGCTATTTCAATTTGGTATTTTTCCCGCCCCGGAACATAAGTAAAAAAATGTCGCCAAAATCACACTTTTTTAACACCCGCTACTTTGTGATTTTCTTTAAACAGCTACGTACAACCAGAACTACATTTATATAGATTACAAAACTTTTTTATTTTTCTGCCCAACCATTGTCAAGTTTTCGAGCCGTCGAACCACATTTTTTCCTCGAGGCTCTATTATATCTCAATATAGTTAATTTTCAATTTTCAAAAATGAAACTTTACACGGAATAAGGTCAATGTATGCTCAATAGCGTACCTCTTTTCCAAATCGCAAATAAATAATCTAGTACACCAAAAAAAAATCGGAAAAACTACCTTATTCAGCCCGTCAAAGTAATGTTCCTCAAACATTTTTTTTATATTTCCCTTAAAAAAAGTATCCCCCAAAAAAATCAACCAAACCATAAAGGTCTGAATAATAAAAATGGCAGTAACCCCGTGATTGATTCCTCCAAAACAAAAATCAATTCTTTCTCCGCTGACCAAGAAGGTCAAGCCTAACGGATACTCCGATACGTAACTAAAAAAAACAAAAAAAAATATACTCGAGCTAAGACTGAGCAATTTCGCGTAGATCGCGAAATTTCCCTCGAAATAATTCCCTCGATATTTTCACATTCGAGTTCCGTTTGACTTTGCTACGGAGTGGAATAAAAAAAAATTGCATTGGCGTTCGAAAATTTGGATAAACAAACGATGAAAGAGAAAAGTAACGAAGAGCCCGGTAAATATTGAGCCGATATATCTCGCTTAGAGTGCAGGCGCGAAAGGGGTCGCGGGGGAGGGGGAGGAGGATAGACGGTTTTTAGCATACCAAAATGGGCGCATATGTACTCGAATGATTCTCGCTAATGTACGAACCAACATTTCATCGTCATCGCGTGCAACCGGAGAAAGAGAAATAGTGATAAACAGAGATAGAGGAAGAGAGGGAGTGGAGTAAAAGAGTGGGAGGGAGGGAGAGAGCGGGTTTTAATGTGTCTAATAATTCACGGTGCGATGTATGAACGTGAGTGGCGTACCAAGGTCGTTGTATTTTTAGTTTAGGCCAATGTTTAGTTGGCCAATACTGGCGACGAGCTCTCTCTCTCTCTCTCTCTCTCTCTCTCTCTCTCTCTCTCTCTCTCTCTCTCTCTCTCCCTCTCTGCCGCCCTCCCTCCCCTTCTTTCTCCGTCTCGCTCTCTCTTCGAAAAGATAGAGGGACCTTGAATTTGGCGGATAACATCTGTCGGCTTATCAAGCTCCCCTGGCCTTCTTCCCCCTTCGGGCTGCTCGTTGTCATTGCTGGTGAGCCCCCTCCCGAGTGTCTCCCTTGCCGCGCCGCCCCCGCTCGCTTTGCCCCGACAAAAAAATCGCCGCCCCGGACCGCCGATAACTTTTTTCCGTTCCGCTTTTATTTCTGTTACTAACCTAGCGTAAGCCAGGCGTTCAAATATTAATGGAGAGCCGCGGAACACTCGACGCCCGCACCTGAATTTGCTCAACGTCTCGCGCAACGGCGATGATGATGATGCCTCGTCGATGAATTTTTTTTCGCAAGCTCGAGGCTTTCCTCTTGTTTGCTTTGGCTCTTTGTAGATATTTCGCTTTTTTTCTGCCAAGGTTGCGCAAGGTTGCTTCTCGGGCTCTTTTTTTAAACGATTGTAAATCGGAAGGGAGGGCGTTGAGCGAAGAGCTTACGACGTTCGGCATTGAAGAATCGAAGGTTCCTCGATGGGATTCTTGTATGTCGGCGGCTCATTTGAAGAATCGTCAATTTCGAGATGTTTATCGGTCGGAAATTTAGGGCATCTTCATTCGTTTCTGATTCAGCGATTTCGATGGACTGTTCCAAGGATTCGAACGATCGATAATGTCTTCGATCCTACTTGCCGATATGGCTGATCAGCTGGGATGCTGTATTCTGATTGCCGAGCTCTGGAAACGGTGGAGAATTGACAGGCCTGATGACAACTGCCAAATTACGTGGAACAATGATCAGGAACGTTCGGGAGATAACCTAGGGACCTTTGGGAACAGCTGGGAACGCTTTGCAGTATTCATTCAATTTGACAGATGTGTCAGATTTGATGAGAAGAGTCGAGTTCATTTGCGTTATTCTCTTCCCTGCCAGGATATTTATTTTTGAAATTTGGGCACGTTGAGGTATTAATTAGAGGCCTTTGGGAGTACTTAGGGACCACTTGACGATATGGCTGATCAGCTCGGATGGCGTATTCTGATAGCCGATCTCTGGAAGCAGTGGAGACTTGACAGGCTTGATGACAACTGTCAAATGACGTGAAACAATGATCAGGAACGTTCAGGAGATAACTATATTGCTGATCAGCTGGGCTGCTGTATTCTGACAGCCGAGCTCTGGAAACACTGGAGACTTGACAGGTCCGATGACAACTGTCAAATGGCGCAGAAAAATTATCAGAAACGTTCAGGAGATAGCTATATGGCTGATCAGCTAGGCTCGTGTGTTCTGATAACCGAGCTCTGGAAACAGTGGAGACATGACAGGCTTGATGACAACTGTCAAATTGCGTGGAACAATGATCAGGAACGCTCAGGAGATAACTAGGGGCCTTTGGGAACAATTGGAAACGTTTTCCAGTCCTAATTCAATCTGACAGATGTGTCAAAGTACCAATGAGGAGAATCGAGTCCATTTGTGTCATTCCTGATCTTCCTTGCTGAGAAATCCTTGCCAGAATATTTCCTTTCCGATTTTGGACACGTTCAGGAAATAACTGGAGGCCTTCGGGAACAATTGGAAACCTTTTGCAGTCTTCATTTAATTTGACAGATGTGTCAAATTAAAGGATAGCCGAGGTATGGAAACAGTGGAGACGTGACAGGTCTGATGACAACTGTCAAATGGCGTGGAAAAATTATCAGAAACGTTCAGGAGATAACTATATGGCTGATTAGCTGAGCTGCTGTATTCTGACTGCCGAGCTCTGGAAACAGTGGAGACTTGACAGATCTGATGACAACTGTCAAATGGCGTGGAAAAGTTATCAGAAACGTTCAGCGGATAACTATATGGCTGATCGGCTAGGCTGGTGTATTCTAATAGCCGAGCTCTGGAAACAGTGGAGACTTGACAGGCTTGATGACAACTGTCGAATGGCGTGGAACAATGATCAGGAACGTTTAGGAGATAACCGGGGATCTTTGGGAACAATTGGAAACGTTTTCCAGTCCTAATTCAACTTGACAGATGTGTCAAATTACCAATGAGGAGAATCGAGTCCATTTGTGTCATTCCTGCTTTTCCTTGCAGAGAAATCCTTATCAGTATATTTCTTTTTCGATTTCGGGGACAGGATTGTTCAAGCCCGCGGAATGACATTGAACACTTCAAATAAAAGTCCTTCGGTCGAATCTGAATCGCCGGATTAACAATTATTTTCGCAAAGCCAAGCGAGCTGTGTACGCTCGGAGTCGTATCCACTTCGATGGCAACTTTTGCGCTTTATCTGATTTGACAGCCCTCTCGAGAGATATTAGAACCGAAACGGTCGATCGCTCGACTAATCTGCCACAAAGATTATCTCGTGGATCTGCTCCGGGTACAGTCACACCCGAAAATTAACGAATCTCAAACAAACAGGAAAAAAATTAACATTCCAAGTTCAAGCTACGTCGATTGACTTTTTTTCGCGGTTCGAAGAATGTGTGCCGAAAATTTAAATACTCGAATAATTGAACATCGCGAAACTATCAATATTTATTTATTAGAGTACCATGCAGCGTTGTCCTATCGGCAAACAAAAAATTTGGGGCAGTGACCGAAATAGATGTCGAAAATTGTTGGAGAAAATACGTCGTTGAGAAAGTGCAATAATTTCCATGTAAATTAATCATTTTAATATAAAGTTACAACTGTTTGGTTTTTTGTAAAAAAAAACAATATTCAAAAACATTTAATATTAGTTAAATGTTAAATTTTAATTGTAATAATAGTTTAAACTATTTATTTTGAGAAATTAAATCATAATTATTCTAGGAATAGAAAAAAAATTCAGCTTTGAAAAAATCAAGAATGTTTCAAGCTTATATGCGAATAATGTAAACTGTGAACTTGGAGTATTCTTTATTTCTTAAAATCTTCATTTTTTTTAACATATAGATACATGTACCACTGATGGAAGTAAATATCTCGTTTTTGAAATTGCGCGACCGAAATACATTTGTCACTTTCGACAATAGAGAACGAGAAATAAAAGTGGACAACAATAGACCCTCCGCCGAAAATCTTTACTTTCTCAGTTGACTTACGACCAACTGAATGAATTCTATTAAATTAAGCCACGTTACTAAGTTAGCCGATTAATTGAAATAAGCTCATTTCTTTGTGAACATTTTTGAGGCTTCGAGAAAATTACTAAATTTTTGGTTAGCGCAAAAAATCCATCGAGATGCAACGCCAAAAACGATTTTTTTGAAATTGCATTTACACTCGACAGGATTTAGCTTTTTTCGAATTTGGGGGGGGATAATACGATCGTACGTCTCGTATCAAATCCAGTATGACGCGGAAATAATGACTTTTATCGAATGATCGTTGAAACGTATTAAAATCCACCTGACACGTTTCGATATTCCGAAACGTCGAGTTTTCGGCCTGACAAATATTTTATTGGCCTTGAGATATATTGAGTCACCATCTACTCAATTTTTTTGCTCTCTTTCTCTCTCGCTCTCGCTTTGCCTCCCTCCACTTTTTTTGGTCGTCTTTTGGATGTGGACCGTTTGTAAGGCCTCCTCACGTCACAAGACACTGCGTTATGCAAACAGATGGTGCACGCTTTTGCCCCGTGACGGGAGAGATGTTGAAAAAGCAAAAAAAAAAATAAGCAGCCAACGCGGAGAGCCTCGAAAGAGCCAGAAGCATTCTTATCTTTTGTCGAACTAGGTATGCGTGTGTGACACGTATGCAAGCCAAAAATGAGAATGACTTTGGAGCAACGCAATATAAATGTCAAGCGCGACCGGCGTAGCCGAGCAAAATAACGAGGAATAATCGGCCTCGTTTAATAAAATGTCACGATGAGCTTTTCGAATCGTATCGTGAACCGTTCGAAGGAAAAATTTGTTTTTTAATTGCTGGTATTTCGTTTTTTTTCGAGAGGATTTTCAATCGCAATTTTTCGTCGCAGGGACGAGCGGAAAAAATTTGCAATACCGATAATGTTACCAGGACACGCTAGGGAAAAGTCAGAAGTCCTACGGAACCTGGGGAATGACCTTGAACCCGAATAAATGAAAAACGAGACTTTTCCCTGCAAAAGCGTAATTACTGGAAATTTTCGAGGAATGTTTTTTTAACAAGATTTCTTGCCAAATGCAACAATCTTTTTGTAAAGATTTTCCAACCGATTTTTATTTGTCCTAAGGGAATCGTGCGAATATTTTTGCCATACTGTATTTTTTTAAAGGGTTTTCCAAAGGTACTTTTTTACTGTCTCTTTTTAAAGGAGTCAACAAAAATGATTTTTTTTTAAATCGTAAATTTTAGTGCCCGGATACTTTGATCAAGGATTTCTTTAAAGAGCCTTCTTCGAGGACTCGCTTGTTCATAATAGAATACACGATTTTTTTCGATCGCGAATTTTGTATACATATTTATGAAATTCGTTATTTCGATTACAGATTTATGTTTACTTCGACAAAAACGAAGTAGAAATGACTGATCTAAGGAGACGGAAATGGGGACTGGGAGAAACGAATTTTTCATCTCGCTTACTGATATATTATCTTTACAATCGATAGAGCCACTAGGAATTTACTATCGAGAAAGTCACTAGCGATGTATTATTGATAAAGTCACTAGAAATATACTATCGATAAAGTCACTGGTAATTTACCATCGATGGAGTAACTAGCAATTTACTATCGATAAAGTCACTAGCAATTTATTACCGATAAAGCTACTAGGAATTTACTAGCGATAAAGTCACTAGGAATGTACTATCGAGAAAGTCACTAGCGATTCATCATCGATGAAGTCACTAGAGATATACTATCGATAAAGTCACTAGTAATTTACCATCGATGAAGTAACTAGCAATTTACTATCGATAAGGTCACTAGCAATTTATTACCGATAGAGCTACTAGGAATTGACTAGTGATAAAGTCACAGGCAATTTATTATCGATAAAGTGACTAGGAGTTTACCATCGATAAAGTCACTAGGAATATACCATCGATAAAGTTACTAGCAATTTGCTATCGATAAAGTCACTAGGAATTTACTATCGACAAAGTCACTAGGAATTTACTATCGACAAAGTCACTGGGAATCTACTATTGATAAAGTCACTAGGAATTTACTATCGAGAAAGTCACTAGCGATTTATTATTGATAATGTCACTAGAAATATACTATCGATAAAGTCACTAGTAATTTGCCATCGATGAAGTAACTAGCAATTTACTATCGATAAAGTCACTAGCAATTTATTACCGATAAAGCTACTAGGAATTTACTAGCGATAAAGTCACTAGGAATGTACTATCGAGAAAGTCACTAGCGATTCATCATCGATGAAGTCACTAGGGATATACTATCGATAAAGTCACTAGTAATTTACCATCGATGAAGCAACTAGCAATTTACTATCGATAAAGTCACTAGCAATTTATTACCGATAAAGCTACTAGGAATTTTCTAGCGATAAAGTCACTGGCAATTTATTATCGATAAAGTGACTAGGAATTTACCATCGATAAAGTCACTAGGAATAGACCATCGATAAAGTTACTAGCAATTTGCTATCGATAAAGTCACTAGGAATTTAGTATCGACAAAGTCACTAGGATATTATTACCGATAAAGCCACTATGGATAACAATGCCTCGAACAAGCCTAAATCATTTTAAAAAAGCGAATTTTCCCTGCCAAAGAATAATGCCTCAATCAAATATCATCGATTTCGATGATCTCGCTCTCATTCGAAAATGGATTTAAAAAAAAACGAGAGACCGCATTGACAATATATTTTTTGTTGCTAGTCGTGTAGCATGAATAAAAAAACGCATGGAACGGTCAAAAGTAACCAGAAAAAAAGTTCACCTATCGCATCCTCGATTTTTCTCGTCCGATTTTTTCCTCCCAACGTGGGGCTAGATCGTGTGTAACGGAGCAGCCATAAATTCCTAATTTACACGCGGTAAGACGTTTTCGTTTCTCATACTTTTTCGCATTAAAAAAAAAAAAAAAAACATTTTCTTTCAATCGACGTGCACGAATGCTTCGACGAAATCGGGCACGTCGAATGGACGATGTGTCAGCGGGGAGACGACGACGACGACGACGACAACACTGATACAAAACTTACAATTCGGACAATACGAGCACAGCACGATACTTATAATACTACGCCGATGGTCAACGATCGATGATTTTTTTTCCCCTCGTATTCCCTTAGCTCCAATTTCTCTGGTCATTTTTAATAGTGGACCTCACGTCATTTTTCGGGTGCGCTCCATCATCGTTTCTCGATGACCATCGACGACGAATGTGCTTTCCTTTTTTCCTCTCCTTATTTTTATTTCTATTTCCGTAGCGACGTTGATCTTTCCCCAGTCTATCCGGGGATATTTCTTTCGTATATTTTTTTTTTCATTTTCAAGCCTTCCGGAATCGATACTCGAATTATCAAAAAAAAAAAGTGTTGTGGTCCAATTGAAATTGTACAGTGATGCCAAACTCACGATTCTCTCTTTCACGTTCTTAAATTATGCCAATTGGGTAAATGATATATAATAATAATAATAATAATAATAACAAACGAAGGTTGGTGATTACGACGTGCCGAAACGCAAGTGCACTCATCGCACTATCGCTCGCCTATAAGCTGATTATATTCACGAGAATGCACACAACGTTTTGTTTTAATTTACCGCTTTAACCATTCGCGTCATCGTCCGTCTGTATTCGCACGTTTATTCTGTTGTTTTAACTTTGTCTCGATAAAGATTTATCGGATAGTCAGCGAATAAATGGATTTGCACACTCGAGAGAAAAAAAAAGAATAAAAAAAGCAAACCAATACGTACGCTTCGAATAGACGATCGAACGCGATAAAATTTTACCGGAGGCAAAATTTATTTTTCATTCAATCGTTTTTCTTTTTTTTTTCGCGAAACACTTCGCGCATTGAGGATTTAACAAAAGCCTCGGCACGTCACCACCAATCTACGTTATGAAAAATATATATAGGTATATATATATATATATATATATATATATATATATATATATTTATATCCGCGAAGGTAATGAATTTCATGAAATGTAAAATGTAAGCGACTCGTGATGATTTCGTAAAGTAATAGAAATGATGAAATTTAGATTTTTGTTGTAAAAATGATTTTGAAACGCATGCCAATTAGAAGAGATTTAATCTTCCAAGCAGACAGTAGTGCTCTTTCACCGCAACCAATTAAAAATAAATTTGAAAAAAGATTTTTTTGTTTGATTTTCGCAGCTTGGTGTTTTTTATTGTTTTTTTGTTTTTTTTTTTACTAGTTGTTAGTTTGATATAACTGCACAAGTCGTGATTGACTTTCGTAGACCATAACCTTTATACATCGAGAGTCATGTGGGCTCTTGGAGATGTATTGGCAAGTCGATTCGAAGGTAGAATAAAAATAAATAAAAATAAATAAAAATAAATAAAAAGTTAAAACAGAGTAGCGAGAGCTGAGCCGTCGGGAAGAGAGAAGAAAGAGAAGAGACGAGAAATCCAAGGGAATCGAGTCTATCGGACGTCGATAGACGAGAGGATTTTTTTTTCTTTTTCAACGTTACTCTGCTCGTTTTCCTCGACGAGACGATGATTCGCGAAAATCTCTTGATTCCCTTGGACATTTACGGATTTTTTTTTTCTTTTTCTTCGTTCCCTTTCATCGGGACGTAAAGAATGTACGAGATTATTTCTTACCTTGTGAAGTTCCTGCGAGGTCGGGCGTCTGTAAGCCGTGGCCTAATCCTGGAAATTTCACTGGAGTTACACGTAGCAATCGCAGTTCGCTGACGAGTATGGGCGAAAAAAAAAAACAACAACGGACCATACGCAATTTTGCCATTTACGTTATTCGTCGGGAAACTTGTAATGGGAGGAAAATCCAAAGATTCATGAAAAACATTATATATTTTTGGTACGAAGGGAGAGAAAAGTTACCGATTTTAATTCGATTATTGATTGCAGGAAATTTTTTAATTGCTCAAGTACTCGTGAATAATTGAAGTCGAAATCAGATTGAATCTCGGAATTAAACGGGAAACAGATTTTCAAATATCGCGATTACTCCAAAAGCCATTTGTTTTCGTTAATCAATTATTATTCACTAATAAATCAATTATAATTAACTGAAATTGCATCGGAGGTCGGTGTGCGTGAATTTTCGAATTATTTTGAATTTCCACTTGACAAATATTGGTCACAATTGTCTGAGACCCTCTCGGGCTCGGGAGTGAACCAAATTAACCGTGGGAGTGCAGTATGCACGTGGAATGAAGAGAAGAAGCTTCGTACGAACAGAGATGCACACATACGAGCGAGCACGATTGGCAGAATCAATGCATAATTTAATAAATAAAGCAGAACCAGAAGATGATACTCTTCACGTACCATAAATAAATCGCGCCTCTTCGGGTTGATTTTCTCTGCCCATGATTTACAATCGCAAACTATGTGCTCTGGATATTTTTTAAAATACGTTTTTCACTACAGAATTGTTTTGAGATCCTTTTTCAAAAAGATTTTGTCGTTTTTTAAATGAAATTATCAGGATATCCTTCAAATTATGTTTTTGTATATTGGATTATTTAATAATTTTTTTGAGATTTTTCAAAAAGGTATTTTGCTCTTGTCATGTTTGAAATTGTACTTTCCGAATATTTTTCGAATGTTAATTGGTACAGGATTATCTTGAGGATCCTTTTTTGAAATATCTTGGCATTTTTTTTATCGTCAATTATATCGACTGGGCCCTATTGCAAAGCTGTATTTTCCTGGAGAATTTTTCTCGAGGATCATTGTTCAATAACGTTTTATAAAAAATGAAAGGGTGATTTAAAAAAATGTCCGATGTAGATATAAATTTTAAATATTATCGATATTGCCGAGATGTATTGAAAAAAATTAATCTCATTAATCTAGATATTTTTGCACTTCTGTATATTAATACAGGATTAATATTCTCGCAGTTCCGAATTTGATTACACGATCTTTTTCAAGTTCCTTTTGTCAAAGCCACTTTTCCACAAACTAAAATGACTTATATTCTCTCCATCTGAAATTTTATTGCTCAGACGCGTCATCCCTTCTGAATTTCGGCCCACATTTTTTTAAATTACTGTTTTCAACAATTTTCGAAATTCCGAGAAAAAAAAAACGAAAAACCGGTTATTCCCCATAACGAAAGAAGTGTCAGATCGACCACACGCTAAATGTGTCCTAAACCGCGCACTCTCGAGAGTTTCCAATGGACGCGTACGTATTTTCCACGTGTTGCATGCGCGATGCCGGAAGCTCTCCTCATGCACATTCGTCCATCCATGTGTACATACAGGGTGGCACAAATTTGAGCTCTATTTTTTTTTCTTCTTCTCACCATCCAATTATCTACTTTAAAGACGAAAAAAATGTCGCAATGGCTGCGAGCGGTGAAAAAATATTTAGAGGTCGCTTAAGCCTCCCAAAAATTCGAATTTTCATTTAAAAAGCTTTTTTATCCACTTCTGACCCATGAATGTTACGCTTTTCAATTTTAAAATGAAGCTCGCGAAAGCTCTAGCCAGCCAATGAATATTTAGTGGTCGCTCAAGAACTTCTAAATTTCGAATTTTCGCAAACTTTTTTTTACTCTTCACACTCATAAATTTGACGCTTTGTAAAATTTTCGAAACATCTAATCCTTTTTTCTTTAGAACCCGATAAAACGACCCATAATTTTGTTTACGGACAAGAGCTTTGAAGAATTATTTTATGAGAACGAAGATTATAATTCTTGGGTTAGTAGGGTGAGGTAAATTTGAAAAATCCGTTTGTGAAGAAAAAGGAATTAATTGTTTTGAAAATTGTACAAAGCGTCAAATTCATGAGTGAGAAGAGTAAAAAAAAATTGCGAAAATAGGACATTTCGAAGCTCTTGAGCAACCACTAAATATTCACTAGCCGGCTAGAGCTTCCGCAAGGTTCATTTTAAAATTATAAAGCGTAAATTCATGAGTGAGAAGTGGACGAAAAAAAATCGACTTTTTGAGGGGTTACCCCCACTAGCGATTTTGAAAAAATCGATTTTTTTTTATTGCATTTTTTTGAAGTATAAGTATCTGAGAATATGTCCTGAAAATTTCAAGTCGATCCAAACAAAGTTGACTGAGATATGAGCGTTGAAAGAGAAGAATCCGCGTTGAAAGAGCGTTGAAAGAGAAACTTTAAACGCGTTTTTCTCAAAATGGCATTCCTGAAGTCGGTGACCAAGATTACTCGAACACTAATGAACCGATCTTCTTGAAATTTTGCAGGCTTATTTAATACATAAAAATGTAGTCTTTAAGCGTTCGATTTTTTTTTTTCGAAAAAAATGGCCGTTTTATAGCCAAAAAACGGCCGTTTTTTTTTCGTTAAAATCGAACCATTAACTTTGACTGTCCGCCATTTTGTGAAAAATGAATATTTTTCAAAATCCTTCGATTAAAGACTAGTTTATACTTATATTTGACTAAATCCATCCGCATTTTTTTTTCAGATGATCCACTTCGACGCAATGTTGGTCACCGCAAACCGTGTATATAAAAACATTATTTCATTGACGGCCATTTGCCACTAAACAATGTAATATTTTTCAATAAAAAAATTACTGAAAGTTCTTCAAGATGGGTTCTTTAAGGGGGGATTGTCTTTTTTTTTCGCAAAATTTACCGCTTTTTGGGATTTTTTTTGTGAAGAAAGTATACAACGGAAAACTTGTGAAACTTGGCATATAGTTTTATTGATCTGTTTACTACATACAAAATTTTTTTTAAACAATTTCATAAAAAAATCCCCCTCCCGCCCCCTCGACGCGCGATGGTCCTTTTTTGATGGTGTGCACGATTTCTCAAAAACTATTCAACCGATTGCCTTCAAATTTGGACAGAATGCTCAGCTGACATCCTTTTATCGTTTGATGAAGCAAAAAAGCAATACGTTTAATAGTTTTTTATTTATAACAAAAAATCGATCAATTTTTTTCGAAAAATCGATACTTCAAGTTCAAAACGTCACCAAATCGTCAATTTTTTTTTTCCCTTCATCGAACAATAGCTATATGTGTCTGAAGTAAAATGCTTTTTGGGTTTTTGTTGCAGGATGAACGTGAAGGCTGTAATCGTGCACACCATCAAAAAAGGACCATCGCGCGTCGAGGGGGGTGGGAGGCGGATTTTTTGATGAAATTGTTTAAAAAAATTTTTGTATGTAGTAAACAGATCAATAAAACTATATGCCAAGTTTCAAAAGTTTTCCGTTGTATACTTTCTTCACAAAAAAATTCCCAAAAAGCGGTAAATTTTGCGAAAAAAAGACAATCCCCCCTTAAGATGGTATATTGATCGATTAAAAAAGTTTTGTAGTTTTCTTTGAAAAAATTCATGAAAAAGGCCTTTTTTTGCGCTGCAAGTGGGGGTGAGTAGGCTTTTTGGGGATTTTTTTTGTCAGAAAAACTACAAAATAAATCGAGCTTACAAAAAAAGGTGTTTATCATACATATCAGTGACTGTATACAATAATATTTTTGAAGCGCGATAACTCGGACAATTTTCAACCGATTCACTTGAAATGTTGAATATACCTTGAAAAATAAATCGTCTATTGAAGTACGTAGGATTTTTTTTTACATTGCATAGTTCATTTGTTATTAACAATTATCTGACGATTTTTTAGTCAAATTTTTGAAAAGTGAAAAATTTAATATATCAAATATTTTCTCACCGCTCGTAGCTTCCGGAACAATATTTTTTTTCCTTATAGAAGATGATAGGATGGTGAGAAAAAGGAAAAAAAATAGAGCTCAAATTTGTGCCACCCACGCACTTCGAAGCTTTTTCACAATTATCTATCTGCTCCAAAAAAAAAAAAAAAAAAACAAAAAACGAAAAGCAGAGATCTCAAAATGGTATGAAAAAAAGCAAGAAAAAATGTTTCTCGGCTCCCGAGGCCAGGGGGCTGAAAAAAGGTGTGAAAAGTGGCAAACAAAAAAAGTAGCCGCGTGCGTACAGGCCCGTTGCGAAATTTATTGCCGATTGTCTCACCTGACAATGGTGTGTGATCGGTGGTGAGTGCCGCCATGCTGAAATTAAAGCTTCCGGGTGTCGAGGTGAAGAGTTTGCTCTCGGGCAAGTAATTGGGTGTGGACGGGTGTTCGGGCTCGTGATCGTGCTCGTTACTGCTGGCCGATGCCGGTGGCCGATCGGACGCGGCGGCCCCCGAGTCCGACGAGTCCTCGTTGTTCGCGCCCGTGCCGCCGTTGCCGCCGGTCAATTCTAGGGGCTCGCACTTGATGTTGTCCTCGGTGATGCGACTGTTGTCGTCGTGGAGACCGTTGCCCTCGACCTTGGCGGACAGATGATTCTTCACCATGGAAAAGTCGGTTGGCGTCGCGTCGTTGTTGTTAAGGGGTGGCGAATGGACGCGTATTCTCTTGGTCGTTTCCTCGTGGGAGTCGGGCGAGCGGATCTCGTTTCTTCGTATCGGTCCCCGTCTACTGAGCATGTGTTGGACCGCGGCGGGCGTCGGGGTCGCCGGTGTCGGCGGTGAGCCACCCCTCGGGAAACCCTCGTCGGCCAGCTTATCATGCGGTGTCAAATGGTTAGTACGGGCTGCCAATGCACGTACGTGCGATAGCTGAACAACAATAAATAACGAAAAATACTCTCACACGGATTGAACGGATTTGCGACTCGCGGAAGCGCGATCCTCTTCGGTCTACGCGATTTATCGGGCAAATTTTACGATTTACGGATTATCGGGGGGCGAGGGCCAAGTCTTTCGTATCGCGATTCGTGACATCGGACGACGATTGTTTTATCGAAATATTTTTTATTCGCCGATTTGAGTATTTAATATTTTTTATTAAAGTATTCTATATTTGAAGATTTTTCATTGGAATGCTCTATATTAAAATGTTCTCATTAAAATATTTCGGATTAACATATTCGAATTCTTTCGATGAAAATATTTTTTGTTAAATATTCTATATTGAAATATTTTAAATAAAATATTCCGTTTTTATATTTTTCATGAAAATATACTATATTGAATTTTTTTTTCATATAAAGTATTGGGTTGTTCGAAAAGCTCGGGCCGATTTTTCCCGATGCCACCTACCGAAAATCGGCACGAACTTTCGGATAATCCAATATTTATATTTTTCGAATTAAATACTTAAATGTAAAATATTTTAATAAAAATGATACAATATAGAATCTTTTTGTAAAAATATAACGTATTTTAATCATGATTTATTTATGGAGAGTATTGGGTTGTCCGAAAAATTCGTGCCGATTTTTCCCGATGCCACCTACCGAAAATCGGCACGAACTTTCGGACAATCCAATATTTATATATTTCAAATTCAACACTTAAATGTAAAATATTTTAATGAAAATGATTCAATATAGAATCTTTTTCTAAAAATATAACGTATTTTAATCAAAATATTTTTTATTGGAAGTATTGGTTTGTCCGGAAAGTTCGTGCCGATTTTTCTTGTTACCACCTACCGAAATGTAAAATATTTTAATAAAAATGTTTCCATATAGAATATTTTTATTAAAAAAACAAGGTATTTTAATAAAAGTATTTTCATTAAAAGTATTGGGTTGTCCGGAAAGTTCGTGCCGATTTTTCCTGATACCACATACCAAAAATCGGCACGAACTATTTTCATTAAAATACGTTATGTTTTTATAAAAATATTCCGCTATAGTATCCGATTATTATAGGGAAAAAAGGAGGCGAAATCGTTTTATCGACGCATAACGAGATATCTAGATGTAAAATTTTCTCTCTTTCTCTCTCTGTCACTTTTTCCGTCCCTCTCCATCATAACGCGAGACGATAAGATTTATCGAGACCCAGCTACAAAGCAGCAAAAACTTTGAGGCTCGATCAAAATAAAAATCGAGGACCAAATACAATGTTGATTATCGCCTCTGCTTGACCTATGACAATTTCTCGTCAGGGACGCGGGACTCGACCATCGCGCGTCAAGATAATGGCAATTCGACGGGGCGGGCCAGTCATTGGTAATTTTCGTCAAAATTCAGCATGGCGCACAGATAAGAAAAAAATAACTCGCGGGGCTTGTGAATCGTCGACCGCGTAGATTCGCAAATCCTTCGAGATTGTCCTAATCGCTAATTCGCTCGCTTTCACCGATCAAACCCGAAACTCGCGATCCTAACGTCCGAGCGCAATTATTCCGCCCGTAAATCAATTGAACAAAAATAACAAAAATAAAACAACAAAACAAGCAGCGAGGGCGTATCAATCACGCGGGGTTCCGTAGCTTTTTAGACACGCGGATAATTTCAATATCGAATCGAAACTATAATTAATTTCGAAAAAGTTTGCCAATTAATGTGTTGCTCATTGAATGTTATTTTTTCAGCATCGATTTTGGAGATAATTATGAATATTGATTTCCGAACGGTAACAAAAATATATGTTGATATTTGCATCGTTGGAATGGAATTAAATTAATTTTTTTTCTCCATTCCATCATTCCCACTTTTGTCCCAAACAGTTTTTCGTACATTCAGAATATCGTGGACTCTAAACAAATTTTTTTTTGCTGTTTCCGTAATTAAAAATTGCCAAAAAAATTGAACATTTAAATTCAAAATTTAAATTGCTCTCGAACAATGCTAGATTTGATATCATTAAAATGTGGCGGATGGAATATCAATTAAAAAACTTTTTTTTCACATTGTTGGCAAAATTAATTATTTCACTGTCAAAGGAAATTATTTTTTTTAAGGTACTCGCTAAATTCGTTATTTATGGATCATTTCAATTTTTTAAACCAAAGGATTAGCAGGGTTCGCAGTGGCTACGGAACCCCCGTCCCCTCGCAAAAAAAAGAACAACAATAGATCGTTTCGACTAGACTCACCTCATCCCGCTCGGTCTGATCGGCCTGCTGCGTTAGACCCGAGACCCTGAGGACCTCGGCAGTTTTGAGAAAACTGCTGAGTGACCTCTGATGCACGTTCACCTCGCCATGATAGATGAACTCGACGAGGGCGTGCAGATCACTGAACGCCACGTCCTGAAGTACTATCACCGGATGTTTACACGGTGTGCTCTGCAACGAAACCGAAAAACCTCGTCGTTGATTTTTCTTCTCATCTCATACACATTCGTATGATTATAACGGGATAGCGCGTGTGAGAATAAAACCAACGAAATTACCCAATAAAACGTGTAAATTGTTGATTATGAAAATTTCAAGCAAAAGTAATAAAATGATAAAGTAAGAAAATTTCAAGTGAAACAAGAAAATAATAAATTGATAAATCAACCAATACGACAACCAAATGCAAAGAAAAGATCACGTGCGATGGACGCACAGATCGAATGATTCAGCGTCCATCGCGTCGAAAAGCATTCGAAAAATTGCACGGAAAAAAAAGCTTTTTTTCAGTCGCATTTGCAACAAGTACCCGTTGTCAAAAATTGGGTAGCAAAAGTACTTATCCTTTAGAGGCGATTATATATATATATATATATATATATATATATATATATATATATATATATATATATATATATATATATTCATATATACATATATATATATATAAAATTCATTTTTTTTTGGGCCAGTCTAATATATATATATATATATATTAGACTGGCCCAAAAAAAAATGAATTTTTATTTTTAACATTTTTGTTGGAAATATTGTTGAGAATTACAGACAATGAGAGCTGACCAATTTTTAGCCCTTTATATTAATATTTAGAGGTCCCTCATTGCGATTTTCTATTTCCCATTCATTTAACATGGTAAAAGTTTCGTTTGCCGCTTCTCAGCTTTGTAACTCGCCTACGGGTAAACACACACAGAAACGACCAGAAACATTTTTTATAGAAAATTTAACGCTCTACAAAAAAGGTCCTTAGCCTTCATACGATAAATTCCCTCGTTCAAATTTTATTCATCATTAAAATTGAATTGATGATACATTTCATGATTTTGTGAGATTTTTGGACTCTTGTGCCAAAATTATTGATTTTTTTGTTCTTGTTTTTGTCTTCTGATTTATCTCGACAAGTATTGTATCCTTTTTAAATTATTCCCTGGATATTTACTTATCATGCTATGGGCAATTGAGTTCGGTTTAAGAATAGATTTTTGTACTAATTTACTTTTGAATAACAATAAATTTAAATTTATTAAGAATTTTAGAAAGTATCTAGGGAATAATTTGAAAAGGATACTATGCTTTTCAAGATGAATCAGAAACAAAGCAAGAAAATCAATAATTTCGTCGTAAAAGTCCAAAAATCTCACAAAATCATGAAATTTATCACAAATTCAACTTTGACGTTGAATAAAATTCGAACGAGTGAATTTATCGTATGACGGCTAAGGACCTTTTTTATAGAGCGTTAAATTTCCTATAAAAAATGTTTTGGGCATTTCCGTGTGCTTACCCGTAGGCGAGAATCGCCAAACGAAACTTTTACCATGTTAAATGAATGGGAAATAGTAAATCGCGATAAGGGACCTCTAAATATTAATATAAATGGCTAAAATTCGGTCAGCACTCATTTTTTGTCATTCTCAACAAAATTTTAACAAGAATTTCAATGGCGAAAAAAAAAATTGGGCCAGTCGAATATATATACACAAAGTTCTACATATCAAGATAGCGGTGACTAAAAAAATGCATTTTTTCCTTCGGGACCATGGCAAAGAATTTTGAATTAAATTTTATTTATCAAATGGTAACGAAAAAATTCCCGGCATAATTTTTTTTATTTTCTGTTTAAGTGAAAATTCCCGTGTAAAACTACTTCGTTTAACGTTTTCCGAAAACAAATTTCGAAAAACGGAAAACGGGAATGGATCAATTTCAGCGTACAACAGTTATAAAATTACTGTGTGCGGGCGTGAAAAAAATGCGGGAAAATTTTAGAAATTTTTTTAAATCGATTCTCCCGAAAACGACGGTATGGTTCCACGTTGCTTTGAGAAGAATTCTCCGCATAAAATTCTCTCCGTGAATCCATAATAATAATAATAATAATAATAATAATAATAATAATAATAACATCAATAATTGTCATAATTAGTACAATTATTATAAATATAAGTATGATATATAAAAAAATATAAAAAACATTATACTATTAATTATGACGTTGAAATTTGAATCGTTGGAATGCAACGAAAAATACTTTTTAATGACCCAATTTTTATTTAGCCGTCTTAGAATGTGAAAATCGCTCGAACGGTTTTTACGTACTATTAGTAAAAATGTTCGTCCTCGATTTGTCGAAAAGGGCTTCGGATAATGATAAAAAGAAAAAAAATATCGTTGCATTCCGACAATGCAAACTTCAACGTCATAAACTATTAGTATATAACCGTCAGTGTGAGTACAATAATACAATAATAATAAGAATTATTTTAATTATAAGTTGATATTTAGATAAGTGACTTTTCCGAAGAATGAGACCAACATTTTTTTTCCTATTTTCTTGCTATCTTTTTGCTAAATTCACCCCCCCATAAAAAGTTATTGGGTTTCGAAGTTCGCGGAAACACGTGATAAAATAGGGCATTTTCGAACATTTCGACGCCGATATTAGGTTTTATTGGGTTTTTGAAAAAATCGAAATTATTTTTAACGATTTTTTGCTCGTAAAGAAATCCAGCTTCCCCGGACTGAATATCATAAATTCATAATCCCATAAATGAGAAAATAGGAATTTTTTTTTTTCGGAAAAGTCACTTATACAAAGAATTACCTTTAACCGTAAGAAGGACCGAATGAATGAATATGTTGGTGGTTTAGTTACCTTGAGCAGTTCTCGAAAGTATGGACTGCAGGCCGAGAGTACGACGCGATGCGCCTTGAGACTCTTGCCATCGCAGGCCAGTGTGACATCGACGAAATCTTCGTCATCGCGAAGATTCTCAAACGCGGACGTTATGCTGCTCTGGTAATTGTTCCATCGCAGACAAAAATGTTGCGTATCTACCATCGTTATATCTATTCACCTGTAATCACAAAGAAACAACAAAGAATTTATTGTCGATGTCATACGTTTCTTTTTCTCCTCCCCCTTTTCCTCTCCTTTTTCCATTCGCATCACATTTGCAACTTGTATTCTCTCTTTCCCACCCCATTGTCGGGTGATATTGGCTCTTTCTCTTTTTCCTAAAGCGACTTCTCTAGGAGCATGACCAGCTCCGATAAGGCCCCGATCGAGCAGCTGATAACAGTCCGATAAAAAAAGAACTTGTTTTGTCGAAGTTTAGTCATTGAATTTGCAATTTCTTTCATTCTTTCTGTAACCTCGCAATTCTTTTCACCCCCTCTCTCCTCCGGCCCTCTTCGTTTCGTCGCAAAGTGCATTTCGCGGGCACGGATAACGCCAAATTATTTCGGCGAAACTGGCAAAATGTATTTTCGGGACGAGAAACACCAAGAGAAAAAAAAAGTAGACGAAAAAAAAAGGAAACGTCGTTCGTAGCAATTACGCGGCGAATTTTTCCAAGCAACGAAACATTGGCCGGGAGTCAAGAGTCGCCGAACGAGAGAAGGGTAAAAATAATTCTCCCGCGCCGATTTCGCGAGTACGAAAAAAAAAAAACGGGGGGAAAAAAAAACAAGAAGAAAATACCAATAGAAAATGCGCGAATCGTTGCTTCCGCTGTCCTCTCCCCTCCTGCGCTACCTTTCTTGTTCTTTGCTTTCTTTTTCTTATTTTACCGCCAACAGTGGGAATAAAAAAAAAAAAAATCAGGTCGTCACTCTGGAGCCAAGCCAGAGGATACGATTAAATAATGGTCTGTTACTCGTAGAACTGCAAGCGTTAAATGTACGCTGATAAAAATGCTATCTCGGTTAATGCGATAAAAAAAAAATTCTGAAAATAAAAGTTACAGGCCAGCGAGCACTCTGTATTTCTCTCTCTCTCTCTCTCTCTCTCTCTCTCTCTCTCTCTCTCTCTCTCTCTTTCGTCTACAATCGAGAACTTGGTACTCTCAAGCACGACATTGATAAAAAAAAAAAAAACATTATCAGCGTTTTTGAGCGCGCGCGAGCGCACACACGCTCCCAAGCCAATACGCACGATAATTGTTTTTTTTTCCTCTGTTTTCATTTAACAAAACATCCTCGCTTATCCGCGATGCCAGAAGGATCTGCTGGCAAGACTGCGCGATCTACGTGGACTTTATTCGACGCTACAATAATAATAGAAACAATCATGATAATAATAAAGACAGCGTGCGATGGAATTAAAAATCGCGCATAAACAGTGCGCGAACACTTGCGCGCGTGTATATCTACAAATCTCGATAAGATATTCCGTGCTATCGAGTACAGAAGGGATAAGACAACGGGAAGGAGAACAAAAAATGCAAACGTCAAACTTCGCACGATTGTCAAAACCGATCGTCGCGAACATTTTTTTCTCCTTTCTCTCTCTCTCTCACAAAAGTTGCTCGTAAAGTGTTGAACAATTAAAAATAACGATACCTTGGGTACTCTGACATTGGCTTCTAAATGGGCTACGAAGGCACACTTTCACTGCACTCCGAACTCTCGTGAAGCCGCGATTTCGTGCTTGCGTAAGAAAACGCGGAAAATAAAAGTGAAAACAAAAGAGTGCCGATTTAAACGTGAGCGAAAGTTTTATCTCTCATTCGCCGATCAACGAAAGTCCGTCAACGCTGCCTCAATTTTTTTTTCGCCTCTATGCCCAAAGCCACGTTGCAAAAACAATTGCAATTCACGTTGACAGCCGCGACACAAAATCGTCGTCAATTTTCACAAAAACTCTCCCGTGATCCTGACACACTCGAGCCCAACCGGCGAAATAATACGCGAAAAATCCAAGCCTCGACGACGAAGGTCGATATCGTCCGTGCAGCCGGGATCACACGCGGTCGGTATCTCCGTTCGCGCGTGAACCAACAAAAAAACAAAAACAAAAAGCAAAAGAAAACTCGATCACCCGTGGCACTCGTGAACTCGATGAATTTTCAGACGCTCGAGGATCGGTAGTACTACGCGCGACGACGCGAAGGTGGACGAGAATGCGGATGACTCGATCGAGCACGCGATCATCTCCGCGTGCTATGTTCGAACTTTGGAAATTTTTCGACCGGCCGATATATCCGAGGGCGCCCCTTTTTACGCCGCGCACCAATTGGTCCACGCTGATGCCAGGTGTGGGTGGATAGACATCCGTAGATATAAATAAATAAATATATATATATAACTATATATATATATATATACGTTGATACGTGGATCTTCGAAGATTGAAACTACCCCTTTGGGGGATGATCGAAGCACTCGTTTCTGAGCTTTCACGTACGCGCACAAATTGACATGTACGCGTGTAATGGTACCCCGAGTACGGACGATTAAGAAATGAGAAATAAAATAAAATATTTTTCTCCCTCTCTCTCTCTCTCTCTTTCTCTCTCTCTCTGTCTCTCTCTCGGTCTTTCTCGGATCACATTAATCGAGCAACAACGGCAGCTCGTTTCGCGATTGTAACGCGTGTCGTGGCGATATCGTCGAGTGTATACGCGCGACCTGCCATGCCTCAGCCGTCACGCCGGAGGAACTAACCCCTAAAACGTCACGAGAGGAGGCCGAAACCGGGGCGAAAGGGGCCGCGGCGCACGACCGGAGGGGAATACTAGTGGAGAAGGCCGTCAGCCAGCAGCCCCGCATGAGCGAGAGAGAGAGAGAGAGAGAGAGAGAGAGAGAGAGAGAGAGAGAGAGAGAGAGAGAGAGAGAGAGAGTGAGAGAGAGGGGAGGGAGGGAGTGAGAGAGAGCATGGGGTATCCCGCGAAACCGCACGAAAATGCACGAAATTGCGCGACCGAGAGTGAGCGAGGGAGAAAGAGGAAGAGAGACAGATGTTTCGTCCCGAGGGGAGCAAAGCGGGAGAGCCCGAAGGGATCAAGGGGAGCGAGAGACCGAAAAAAGGGGGGAAAAATATAGGGAGGGAGCTTCCGAGAGAGGGGTAGGGGAGAAAGTGACAAGGGCGTCGCGCGACGCCGAGAAGAAAAAGAGGAGAGGTCGAAAGAAGAGCGATAGGCGAGAGCCTCGTGGTGGGACGAAGAAGCCGAGAGGATGAGTCCACCAGAGAGAGAGAGAGAGAAAGAGTCATGGTAAGTAGCGAGAGTGAGGAAAAAGTGCGAGCAAAAAAAAAGAGAGAGATGCGGTGAAATTAAAGAAAGCGAGAGAGAGAGAGAGAGAGAGAGTGAGAAAACGACGGCGAAAGAATCGCAGGAAAAAACGGGGCACGAAGAGTCGGCGAAAAAATGAGAGAGGGAGAAAGAACGTTTGTAACTGTGTGATATACACGTATATGTGAGGGAAAAAAAACGAAACAAAAATGGAGTGAAGCGAGAGATAAAAAAAAATCGCTCGCGAAAAAAGAGATAGGATGTGTCTGAGTGTGTGCGGAATGAATCCACTGACGGGAGGAGCGTTTCGCGCATATGTACGAACGGATAATGTGCCACGCGGTCGGTGTAACATTGTCCGTTACTACTTCAACTCGACTGGTGTACCGGCGCGAGAACGGCGGAGCCTCCGCTGCCGAGGCGAGTGTACCCTCGTCTGAGCTGCCCCGCTGATTCTACTTGCACGCAGCCTTTGCGACGCTGCGTTTCTTCACACACACACCCCGTACATATTGGCGTATGGTGATGCAAAAAAATCGATTTTTTTTGTCATCTTTTCTATTGGAGGTAATTCTGGTTTGTGGTTGAAAAAATTATCGGGCAATGGGCACCGTTGAGATCATTTTTACAGAGGTGGTGCAATTTGTTGTTGCTCGATTTTCTTCTTTTCCTTCATTTATCCTAATTTTTTCTCGAATTCTTGATTTCTCGCGTGTCAGATGCAAAGAATGTTTGTGAAACGCGGTGGAAAATATTTCCTCGAATTATTGTACTGAACCAATTTGAAAAATAAATAAATAACTTTTATCTACGAGTAAATAAATGTATTTTCCTTCAAATAAATGATTTTTTTTGTCGATCAATGAATAAATTTATTTTTCGATCAATAAATAAATTTATTTTTTTCATATTTCTTCGTTTTTTTGTAACTTCCATCTGTACAGGGTTCTTCCCCCTTAATACATTCCTCATATTCCACTTTATATCCCCAGGTATTTTTTTTTATAAAGAAATACATTTATTTTTCTCCAAATAAATACATTCATTTTCCTTTTTTCCATTGCATTTATTTTTCATTGAATAGTAGTAGTATTTATTACACGAGGGCCCGTCCTACATTTTTTTTTCTTTAAACAGATAAACTTAGGTTTCCATAACGAAATTAATTGATTTGTCGATAAATAAATAAATTGATTTTCCCGAAAATCATTTAATTTGTTTTCCGGATAAAAATAATATTTGTTGATTACTGAGAAAATATTTTATTATTTTAATTCAATACTCGTACTTTTTTCATTGTCGTGATTTTTTATTAACTTTTATTATCGTAATTGGCCTCCTCGCTTCTCGCGGGGATTTTTGTTTTAACCATATGGTGACATTTTTGCTAGGGGAATTTAGTAAGAATTTTAAAAAATCGATCTTTTTGCATCACTCTATTGTGCATTTTTACAAGATGGGAGTTTAATTAGAGGCGCGCACTTGCACGTAGCATCGGCAGCGGTTACGCTCATGCTCGCCCGACTGTCTTCCTGAAGACTCACTATACCGAGAACAAACGGGAAAGACGGCAGTTACGGAAACCCCGTAAGCACAGGACAAGCCTGACGTGTGTGTGTGTGTGTGTATGTGTGTGTGTGTGAGCGATCCACCTTGAACGTGCATGCGGTTCTCAGTTGGCGCACTCTTCGCCGCTTCCGGAAGCTTTTTCCATTCAATCTTGAACCGATACGTACTCAATGCGTCTATATAGTGATATTCAAGCTCAACTCAGACAACTATTCCCCTCACCATCTTTGATTATAGATTTTCATCGTAGAAAACCTCACTCCTAGTGCCAAAAAAATACCTATTTTTTCAAAAAAAATCCCTCACCCCTTGTCTTTCTGCGGCTGCAAAGAATCCAAAAGTCAACTTCAGCCGGTTTTTATATTCTAAAAAAATTTAGATACATTTTTTTTGTTGTGAAACTTCGATTCTGGTTAATGATTATTCAACATTTTGGAAGCCAGCCTAGTACTTTTTCGGTTGTTCGAGTTAAGAAAAATCTCGAAAATGAAAAAAAAAATGTATTTCCAGAATAGAAAGTATGTATGTAACATTTGTATTTGAAAGTATGTATTGTACATTTGTTCAGGTAAATTCATATTACCAGCAAAACGAAAAAGAGCGAGAGAGGGAGAGATCGAGCTCTATGGATCTGCCATGATGTGTATTGGCAACTTCATGTTCAGGAAAATAGTGTACCCAACGCCATCTATGGCCAGCCGTCGGTTTCATGTGCAATATATACAGGTTGGTGTGTGTGTGTGTGTGTGTGTGTGTGTGTGTGTGTGTGTGTGTGTGTGTGTGTGTGTGTGTGTGTGTGTGTGTGTGTGTGTGTGTGTGTGTGTGTGCATATACATAAATGTAGGTGTGTGTGTATGTCTTTATATATAAATGAAGGTGTGTGTGTGTGTGTGTGTGTGTGTGTGTGTGCGTGCGTGCGCGCGCCCGCGGACAAATGTAGGTGAGGGTGTATGTGCACATACGTACATGTAGGTGTGTGTGTATTTGCATTTTAATTAATGTAGGTGTGTGGATATGTGCATATACATAAATGAAGGTGTATGTGTGTGTGTGTGTGCGTGTGCGGGTGTATGTGCGCGCGCATAAATGTAGGTGAAAGTGTATGTGCGCATTCATACATGTAGGTGTGTGTACTTGCATACACATAAATGTAGGTGTGTGAATGTGTGTGTATGTGTGTGTGTGTGTGTGTGTGTGCGCGCGTGCGTGCGAGTGTGTGTGTCTGTGTGTGTGTGTGTGTGTGTGTGTGTGTGTGTGTGTGTGTGTGTGTGTGTGTGTGTGTGTGTGTGTGTGTGTGTGTGCATATACACAAATGTAGGTGTGTGTGTGTATGTACACATCCATAAATATAGGTGTGTGTGTGTATTTGCATATACATAAATGTAGGTGTGTGTTTGGGCATATACATGAATGTAGGTGTATGTGTATACATAAATGAACCTGGGTTTCATGGCTTTTATCGGCAGGTCCACAAAAAATTACGGAAAACTCAATTATAGTGAAACTCATAGCAATCCACGATGTCTATTTTTGTATATCCGTGTAATTCCATTGACAACCTTCCTGGCGTCAATTATCGTCGATTATTCGAACAAGCGGACTTTACAATCGTACTATTCCTTTTTTGCCCCTAGGATCGAGGATTCCCAACGCATTTTTTTGTCACCTCTGATGTCACGTTGCATTTTTTGTACAGCTCGATACAGGCATGCTGATAAAAATACGGGGTCTGATTGGCCGAAAAAAAGTAACTAGTAATGGAGTTAGAGCATCGTTCATACACGTCTATGTACGTGTATGTTACATTACTATGTGGACATTGACCCGGCTGAGAGAGACAGAAATAAAGAAGGAGAGGGATGATATCGCCAGCTCTAAAGTATCGTCATAGTAAATAGAGCATCGCGAAGGATATACATAAGCCGTGTATGGTGCAAGCAGGAGAGGAGAGGAGACCGCGTTTCGAGCGGGGAGTCGACAGACGGGAATCAAAATGAGGGGAAGCCGCATCGGTTACGTAACACCTGAGAGATCTCCCGGTATGGAAGAAGAGACTTTATCTCTTCCAAATATCGTCGAAGAAAAAAAAAGAGAATGAAAAAAAAAAACATTCGTCGTTGCTATACGCGTACATACGTAATGAGAAGCCGCGACGGTTCCTACGACTTTTCATTGACCCCGATAATATAATTTCGCGGAAAGCCAACGAATCCACGAACGTACATAGCCAAATGTACATTACTAACGAGAACAACCTCGTGACGAGCTTCAATTCATTCGCGCCACCCGAATTAAACCGGTAATTCACCACTTACGTAAGCCAAACGTATGCAAAAGGAAATCAATAACTGCAGACTTTCTCGAGAGTTCTTGAAAGTACACCTTTTTTTTCTTTACTGTTTATTTTTTTTAATTTCCTTTTTGTAAGTGGTTTAAAAATGGTGGAGGTTATTTCACGTTCTGGGGAGTTTCGAATTGCCATCGATTTATCGGATATTTTATATATTGGGTATATGATACTGTTAGTTGATTAAGTAATTGATAACGATGAATTAATTGATTAGTTTATTAATTAGTTGATTGATTCATTGATTTGATATATATATATATATATATATATATATATATATATATATATATATGTATCAAATCGATATATAGATTTGATATATATTATTTATTATTGATAAATAAATTGATTTATTACATATTATTGATTGATATTATTTATATAGGGTGATAATCATACGGTGGTCTTGATTTTTCCATGTTCTTGCGTTTCAAAGCTACAGCCCCGGAAAAAAATCATTCTCGATGTTTTTTCGTACATCTTAGAAAAAAACAGTTCATCTTTGAAAAAGGTATTTGCAGCAATAACGGAGCTCCATGGAACAGAAAAAAAATCCATTTTTAGTCGCGAGAAATAAATATGTTAAATTCCGCCTACGAAGCTCGAGTACTTTCGGGGTAGTCCTCGATTGACCGGGATAGATTTCTAGCCCTGAGACTCGCCATCTTCGATGATCTCTGTCCCCAATGACCGGAAGTGACGACCAAAACAACGGACAAGAAATTTTCTGCATTAAAGATCTCCGAATGTAAAAAAATCCCTGAAATTGTCAGCAGAAAGAAATCCATCTTTCATAAATCCAGCCGACTTTATATCACGACCTTGACCAAAAATTTGACATTTCGAAAATGCCAGCACCCAAAACACAATGTTCAATTGTATTGAACAAAAATTGCAACGTTCAGTCGTGCAAGTGTATTAAATTATCGATACGTACGTACTAACAAAAAAACGCATTTCAGCATTTATCCGCCTAATCTCGTTCCATCGCTCGTCTCTCCGGAAAACAACGAGAGAAAGAGAGAGCGAGAGAGAGAGAGAGGGAGAGAGAGAGAGAGAGAGAGAGAGAGAGAGAGAGAGAGAGGACAAGGTGGGAAAGAGCAAGGGAGGAAAGAGAGAGAGGTGTACGTGGATCGCGACAGGAAAAAAGGAATCCAACGCTTTCGGGACGTCATGATAGGATGATTTGGCCGCTCGAGTCTCACGACGAGTGTAAACCACTAGAAAGCGATGAGGCAAACGTATGAGGTCTGGAGGAGTGAAGGAAGAAAGCATTTGCGGGAGAGACAGAGAGAGAGAAGGAGAGTGACAAAGTTGGCAATATGGGCGCAAGCACTCTTCCCTCCTAGTATCGCTACACCGAGAGCGATATATATATATATATATATATATATATATTCGGTATACGGTTTTCGAAAATTTGTGCTTTATGTTATTTTTTGAAAAAAATCATCTGCTTTTGGTTTTTGCATGTCATTTCTACAAATGATACGAATCGACAATAACTAAGCAACTTTTCAAAGTAGTTGGCACGATATGCGTAGTACATTTTTTTTTACACCGCAGGCTATCAAAGTCAGATGTTCGAATTGGTTTGTATGAAAATTCTGCATAAGATCGTTTTTCATAAAGGTCCTTAACATTTAAAGTTAAAAAAATGACTTTTCTAGATAAAACAAATAACCAAGAGTATTTTTTTTTAAACCGGGTAAAAAAAGTCATCATTTGTAGAAATGGGATGCGAAAAACCACAAGCAGATGATTTTTAATTCGAAAACCGTGGGACTTTTACTAAACTGAAATTTCAGCATATAGTAGGACATGATCTGACCTATCGACAGTTGTAGGATTATCCATTCATAACAGGACACCCTGTATGTATATTAGGGTGGCCGAAATTTGAACTCGATTTTTCTTCCTATTTCTCACCATCCAATTATCTTTTTTAAAGAAAACAAAAAATTGACGCTAAATCTGCGAGGGGTCAAAAAATATTTAAAGGTCGCTCAAGCCTCCCAAAAATGCAAGTTTCCATCCGAAAAAAACGTTTTTTTTTTCGTTCACTTCTCACCAATGCATTTTACGCTTTATATTTTTCAATTAAGCTCGCGTAAGCTCTAGCCGGCCAATTAATATTTGGTGGTCGCTCAAGAGCTTCGAAATATCCAGTTGTCGAGAATTTTTTTTTCTCTTCTCACTAATAAATGTAACGCTTTGTAAAATTTTCTAAACAATTAATACTTTTTTTCTTCAGAAACGGATTTTTTAAATTTACTGCACACTTCTAACCCGATAAAACGGGGGACCTATGATTTTGTTTACGGGCAAGAGCTTTAAAGAATTATTTTATGAGAACAAAGATTATAATTCTTGGGTTAGTAGTATGAGGTAACTCTGAAAAATCCGTTTGTAAAGAAAAACGATTAATTGTTTTGAAAATGTTGCAAAGCGCAATATTTATGATTGAGATGAATAAAAGAACAAATGGCGACTATTGGAAATTTCGAAGCTTAAAATTCATGGGTCAGAAGTGGACGAAAAAAAAATCGATTTTTTAATGAAAATTTGAGATTTTGGGAGGCTTGAGCAACCTCGAAATATTTGTTGACCGCTCGGAAATTTCGTGACAATTCTTTTTTCTCTCTTTGAAGAAGATAATTGGATGGTGAAAAAAAGGACAAAAAAATGAAGCTCCAATTGGGGCCACTCTAATATATATGTGTGTATACACACACATACACATTTATGTATATATATATATATATATATATATATATATATATATATATATATATATATATAGAGAGAGAGAGAGAGAGAGAGAGAGAGAGAGAGAGAGAGAGAGAGAGCATAGACTACATATATATGTAAATATTTTTTTATCGGTGCATGAGACATCTGTCGTAATAAATGAGGACTAAAAAAATAGTGCGTACGCAGAAACGTGATCGAAGGCGAAAGAGGGGGGGGGTTTAAGGGGAGTCGTGAAAAAAAAGGAGAAAGAAGAAAGAGAAGGAAAGTCAAGAGAGAAATTGTGGTGGGGATGGAGAGGATTGCGTGGGGCTTTTGTACATTGGATAGTCCGCGATCTCTCCCCCTTCGTTGCGGCTTCTTTCCTTCTCTCTCCCTTGCGCGCGCGCGTTCGAGCCCGGATGAAAATGCGCCAGGCTGTAACGAGTCTCAATTCAAACGCGCGAGAGAAGGAGCAAAAAAACATTTTACAAATCACGAAAGTAGCCGTATCGATGTAGGTACATCGACGTTTACGAATGCCCCGAGTGTCTGGCAGGCCTTTCTCTCGATGTATTTGCACGGGCGAAGGGATCTGAACGAAATTCTAATGCCCTCGGTCTCGATTGCTCGTGACATTTTTGGGAAATTCAATTTTTCTTTTTGATTCACTCGAATCAATTTGCTTCGAATTTTGGCAGGTAGAATGAGCGTCGCGAATAGATAAACTCAAACGAAATCGAACGAATGTTGTTTTGTCGCCGGTTTTAATCAATGGCAATTGAACTGTTGCGATCATTTCCTAGGTGAAATGCCAAGGAATAAATAGACCAAAACATTTTTTTTCGTTTTTTCACGTTTCGGTTAATTTAAATGGATCTATTGCTATTTTTTTAACAGAATAAATTTGGTTGTGAATAGATTTAAGCTCGAGGCATTGAATAAGATAAATTTATATGGGCTTCATTAGTACCTGCGTAGCGGACGAATTATTGATGAGTTTAAAAAAATATAGGTCTATACTCTTACTCAAATGGATTTATTGAATTCGAACGAATTACGAGTGTACATCATTGTGTATTCGCATATACAGAATTTATTCATATATATATATATATATATATATATATATATATATATATATATATATATATGTGTGTGTGTGTGTGTGTGTGTATATATATATATATATAATCGCAATAATTCAATTAAAATCGGCAACAAAATAAAAGTTCGTTCGGTTTTGTTTCGGTTTATCTATTTATCAGTATATATTATTTACATAATATACCGATGGAACTGATGGAGATTTTCAAGACGTGAAAACGAATTTGCGTTAATTAAAATTGATCAATTTCGTGGCCTGTAAGTCAGGAATGTATTTCGAGCCAGAGCTCTGACAGCTGTCAAATGAAAAATAAAGTTTCAACTGTTTGCTGCTTAATTCTTTTACACGGGGCGGGGGGGGGGGGGGGGGGGCGTGGTAAAAGTTTATCTGCACGTGGGATCGGAGGGCAATATCGAAATTTTCTCCGATATAGCAGTGAGGTGATAAGTGAAATTATTTCAGCCGACAGGGATCTTTCGAAGAGGCGAAGAATGTTGCAAAGCTTTGCCCCAATTTCGGGACCATGTGAAAAAATGCTATGAAAATTTATTTTTATTTCGTCGTTTCTGCAGGATTGATATAATTATTCGATATTGTTTTCTGCAGAGGTGGGGTATCTGGTATTTGAATTATTTGGCTCGCTGATGCGGAATCTGAATATTCGTAGGTTGTGTCTTATTTTTCTTGGATTATCTCTTTGTAAATTATTTAGATATTTAATGAGGATCCGAAATCTCGTTAGTTTATCGCTTATCTAGGTAAT
The DNA here is from genome assembly GCA_963210295.1 of Ophion ellenae. Lineage (NCBI taxonomy): Eukaryota > Metazoa > Arthropoda > Insecta > Hymenoptera > Ichneumonidae > Ophion > Ophion ellenae. The sequence continues at coordinate 42,124,091 of OY723391.1, forward strand.
TTACGTGATTTCTTGTTCACATTATCTTTTGGTTATCTTATATTCAGATGATTGACATCTCAAATACGCAGCCCAAACCTTTTCTGGTTATTAAGATTGACCTGCGATTGTTTCTTATTTAAGTCACCTGGATAACCAATAGCATGCTAAACCATCTTAAGTTATCTCTACCTTGATTATCCTCCAGTTACCTTACCCTCCGTCTTCTTTACTTTTTTCAGGTATCTATTCTTCAGATGGTTATTATTTTATCTCCTTTTCGGATGATTTGAATCTCGAAATAAGTATCCTGAATCTTCTCAGGTAATCCTTATTTAGATAACCCTTCTATTATCTGTGATTTAAATCATCTAGATCACCAATAAAGATCCTGAAGGTTCTCAGGTTATCCCTACTTGGATTATCCTTCAGTTATGTTTTTCTTTGCCTTTCCTATTTATCTCTTTTAATTATCTATTCTTCAGATGATTGTTATTTTATCTCTTCTTTGGACGATTTAAGTCTCAAATAGGTATCCTAAAACTTTTCTGGTCATCCTTATTCACATTAACTTTCGATTATCAAGTATTAAAATCATCTAGATCCCCAATAAGGAGCCCAGATCTTTTTAAATTATCCCTTAAATTATCCTCGGGTTATCTCCTACCTTACGTTCGCTCTCCTTTATCTCCTTCAGTTATCTGTTCTTCAGATGCTTCAACTCTCAAAAAAATATCCGAAAACTTGTTTGGTTGTCCTCATTTAGATAACCTTTCGATTATCTTATATCAAAATCATCTAGATCCCCAATAAGAGTCTCAATCCTTTTAGGTTATCCCTACTCAGATTATATTCTACCTCACGTGCCCTCTTCTTTATCTCTTTCATTTATCTATTCTTCAGATAATCTATATTTCATCTCTTTTTCAGTTGATTATTGTTTTATCTCTTCTTCAGATGCTTCACATCTCAAAAAGTATCCTTAATCTTGTTTGGTTGTTCTCATTTAGATAACCTTTCGATTATCTCCTATTAAAATTATCTAGATCCTCAATAAGAGTCCCAATCCTTTCAGGTTATCCCTGCTCAGATTCGCCTCTGGTTATCTCCTACTTTACGTTCCCTCTTCTTGATCTCTCTCAGTTATCTATTCTTCAGATAATCTAAATTTCATCTCTTTTTCAGTTGATTATTGTTTTATCTCTTCTTCAGATGCTTCACATCTCAAAAAAGTATCCTTAATCTTGTTTGGTTGTCCTCATTTAGATAACCCTTCGATCATCTCCTATCAAAATCATCTAGATCCCTGATAAGAGTCCCAATCCTTTCAGGTTATCCCTACTCAGATTCGCATCTGGTTATCTCCTACCTTGCATACTCTTCTTTATCTCTTTCAGTTATCTATTCTTCAGATAATCTACATTTAATCTCTTTTTCAGTTGATAATTATTTTGTCTCTTCTTCAGATGCTTCACATCACCAAAAGTGTCCTGAATCTTGTCTGGTCATCCTTATTTAGATCACCTTTCGATTATTTCCTATTACAAATCATCTAGATCCGCAATAAGAGTCTCAATCCTTTCAGGTTATCCCTGCTCAGATTCGCCTCTGGTTATCTCCTACCTTACGTTCCCTCTTCTTAATCTCTCTCAGTTATCTATTCTTCAGATAATCTAAATTTCATCTCTTTTTCAGTTCATCATTGTTTTATCTCTTCTTCAGATGCTTCACATCTCAAAAAAGTATCCTTAATCTTGTTTGGTTGTCCTCATTTAGATGACCTTTCGATCATCTCCTATCAAAATCATCTAGATCCACAATAAGAGTCCCAATCCTTTCAGGTTATCCCCACTCAGATTCGCCTCTGGTTATCTCCTACCTTACATCCCCTTCTTTATCTCTTTCAGTTATCTATTCTTCAGATAATCTACATTTAATCTCTTCTTCAGTTGATCATTATTTTATCTCTTCTTCAGATGCTTCACATCACCAAAAGTGTCCTGAATCTTGTCTGGTCATCCTTATTTATATTACCTTTCGATTATCTCCTATTAAAATCATCTAGATCCCCAATAAGAGCCTCAATCCTTTCAGGTTATCCCTGCTCACATTCGCCTCTGATTATCTCCTACCTTACGTTCCCTCTCCTTCATCTCTTTCAGACATCTATTCCTAAGATGATTATTACTTTATCTCTGCGTCAGATGATTCACATCTAAAAATAAGTGTCCTGAATCTTCTCCATTCATTCTCATATGGCTTACCTCTTGATTATCTCCTATCTGCCTCATCTAGATCCCCATTGAGCCTAAATCTGGAAATATTTCTTACTCTTTTCCTCACTCGGTTATCCTTGGTTACCCTTCCTGGTTAATCATCTAGTTATCTCTTATCTTGCCGTGTGTTTAGATTACCATTCAGATTACTCGTATTTCCAGCAAGGATAAAAAAAAACAATTCAGGTTTTCCACCCGAAATCAGTCGAAAATATTGGGTAGTAAAAAAAAAAATCTCGTAGCAACGCGAACCCAAACAATTCCTACGTTATGATCGGCCCTTTTCTTGCTTTGGCGTATGCAATGTATCTTTCTCAACGAAACGGCTTCGTCTTGATCGTCGTTCCTGCGAAGCCTGCGTTTTACCATCATCCATTTGCTCTTCCATTCTCTCTCTCTCTCTCTTGACATGCCTCATTGCTGTGTCGTTGGTGGCCCATCCAGCTATAGCGCAGGAACACTCGCGCTGCTCTACCAACACTGCCGTTATAAGCTTCGAGGTGCCACCTACCCCTGTTCGCTCCTGTCCCTCCCCCTGCGCCCGGTACACGTAAAAAGCCCCACTTCGCATCGCTTATGCCATACAGTATATACATCCAGTGTGCGATCAAGCTTCGGCCAAGCCCGCGCCCCGTCCCCCGCGTTCATGCCATCCCCCCCGTGACCCCACTCGATTCGCCCCCTCAAAAAATCATTACGCCGTTCCGCGGGCTGCGCATGAACGCGGTTTTAATTCGCTACTAGTAGAAAAGTAAAGTAACAAGGGGCGGAGGGCGGAAGGGGAAGGGCGCGCAAGGTGGAGGGGAAAGGGGCGAGGAGCACGGGAGCAGCCCAGCGCGCGGAGAAAGTTCAGCCCTGCTTTGACGTATGTGTGCGTCTACTACGCTCCGCGTACACTTTATGCGCCCGTACGTGTGCGGGGGTGTACAGCGAGAGGCGCGAGGGGCTTACAATATTCGTGCGAAGGGCGGCCGGAGTGGGGATATAGATCTTAGGGGTTGTCAAAGAAGGGGCTCGGGAGAAATATCTCGCGAGCTGTTGCTCTCACTCTCTCTCTCTCTCTCTCTCTCTCTCTCTCTCTCTCTCTCTCTCTCTCTCTCTCTTTCTCTCTCTCTCTCTCTCTCTCTCTCTCTCTGGAGCTCTCTCACTTTCTCTCTTTCTCTCGAGCAAAGAGCGCAAGTTCTTTGGTGGGGCGAATGGCGAACTGTGATGTCCTGTACGCATAGAACTCGACGTTGCTAGCTCTGCCGGCAACGAGGACGCGAGAGACTTCTCAGACGCCAGGATATATTATCCTTCGTCCTTTTTGGAGCGAGATGGGTTAGTCTACATATTATATATATATATATATATATATATATATATATATGTAGACTAAAATATATATATATATATATATATATATATATATATATATTCCCCTACTTTTGCGGGATCTCCTTCTTTTTCTTTCTTTATTTCTCGTTCTCTTTTCTCTCTTACTCTCCATTGTAATATTTATTGATTGGATTCCACGCGGAGCCAGAACGCCCAGAAACCAGAACGTGCAACCTCTCTCTCTCTCTCTCTCTCTCTCTCTCTCTCTCTCTCTCTCTCTCTTCTCTCGCTCTGTTATTATATTTGATTTTCTATCTCATCGCATTTCATATCGTTCATTTTTATCTCCATATCGAATCCTCATTTCTGTTTATTTTTTGTTTCATATCAAATTTTCATTCCTTTGAATTCCTGTCAATACTCTTTTTACGTTTCATTTGTAACTTCATATTTGCCTGAGAGTTTTACCAAGGCATAATAAATATTATCGATCAATCAATCTCTCTCCCACCCTCCCCCTCTCTCTCTCGCCCTTTCTCTCTCTGTATCTCACTAGGAATTATTTCGTCCCGACCTGCGAGGAACCTGGCACTCGACGCTTCGGTCCAAAAAAAAAGGTTCCCAAAGGTGTCGCCTCTTCGCGGTTTCGCGACTGCATGGCGAGGACCGGCGGACGGGGGAGGATGGCTCAGGAAATTCAGGAAAATAACACGAGTGCTCGCGGAACTCGCAAACGTACGTATATAGAGTTTGCTCGGGCGCGACAAATTGATCGCTGTAGAGCGTCGTTGTGCCGTAGGGCAAATGAACCAATGGAGACGCAATCGTGAGAGAGAGAAAGGGGGAGAGAAAGAGAGAGAGAGAGAAAGAGAGAGAGAGAGAGAGAGAGAGTAACGGTCAGCATGTGGTGTGCAAGGGTCACGTCAGGCCTTGACCGCGATGCCTGTCCTCGGTCACTGCCGTGCGTATAATCCCCGGCGCGCTGAGACGAAACTCTCCCGCCACCCCGAGCTATATATACATATGTATAAGGTTCAAGCCTCCTCGATTCGACATCCCGTATAGACACACATACACTTTCATTTATGTATGAGTATGCACATATATATATATATATATATATATATATATATATATGGGGGTGTCCTGTTGTGAATGGATAATCCTGCAACTGTCGATATATCAGATCATATCCTACTATATGCCGGATCTTCAGTTTAGCAAAAGTCCCACGGTTTTCGAAATTTTGGGCTTTATGTTATTGTTTTGGAAAAAAAAATCATCTGCTTTTGGTTTTTCGCATGCCATTTCTACAAATGATATGAATCGACGATAACTAAGTAACTTCATGAAGTAATTGGCACCATATGCGTAGTACATTGTTTTTTGCACAGCAGGCTATCAAAGTCAGATGTTCGTATTGGTTTGTCTGCAAATTCCGCATACGTTCTTTTTTCACAAAGTTTCCCCGACATTTAAGGTTAAAAAGAAGACTTTTCTAGATGAAACAAATAACCAAGAGTATTTTTTTAAACCGGATCAAAAAAGTTATCATTTGTAGAAATGTCATGCGAAATACCAAAAGCAGATGATTTTTATGTCGACAACTTCGTGGGACTTTTACTAAACTGAAATTCCAGCATAGAGTAGGAGATGATCTGACCTATCGACAGTTGCAGGATCATCCATTCATAACAGGATACCCTGTATGTGCACACACATGTAATCATAATTAGACACACGAATACGTGCAAGGACATTATGCCCATAGAAGACAAAGGGGAAGGGAATCGTAGGGGCCAGGAAGCTATAAAATAAAATCTGTATATGCATACATGCATATGTGAGGGGGGGGGGGGGGGGGGATAGGTGATTTTGAACACATTCGACTTCGAGGACCGTCTCCATAGTAGCCTTATGTCGCCTCACTCGACATCACGTAAGCCCTAATCACCTTTAGATGAATGAAGCTTGAGACAAATTAGATAAATGACCTTTGAGAAAAATTGGAAAAACGACGTTTCAGTGAAATGAGATAAATGACCTTCGACAAAAATAAAACTTGACACAAATTAGCTAAAGTAGCCTTTTGTGCCCATACGCAGCATTACGTGAGCCTCAATGTCTACAAAATCACCTCAAGATGAATAACCTTTCAGAAAAATGGATCCTTTATATAAATGAACCTTTAGAAAAATTAGATGAATGATCTTTTAGAAAAATTAATCTTTTAGATAAATGAATCTTCGAAACAATTCGATAAATGACCTTTTAGAAAAAATGAACCTCGAGTAAAATTAGATAAATGACCTTTTAGAAAAATAAGAAAAATTGACCTTCAGTAAAATTAAATAAATGACCTTTTAGAAAAATAAGAAAAATTGACCTTTAGAAAAATGAGTAAAAAACTTAAGGATCGTCCTCTAAATATCCAGGTGTGCCCATACTCAGCATCACGTAAGCCTCGATGTTTTCGAAACCACCTTTTAATGAAAGTTAGGGTACCTTTTGGTGTTTAGAGGACGATCCTTAATGCTTTTGACTATATGTTCTAAAATTTTATAGGCGTACCTGGATGTTTAGAAGACGGGCGTTAATTTTTTTTTACAAATTTTTTCTAAATTTTAACTTCATAGTGAACCTTTTAGGACAATTAGAAAAAAAATCTCTAGAATAATTCGTGAAAAAAGATTTGAGCACCGTCATCTAAAAATCCAGTTGTGCTGACAATGTAACGAATTCAAAATATCCTTTCCCCATATAAATATATATATACACACACATACATATACACATGTACATATATACACACACATACATATACACATGTACATATATACACACACACACACATATATATATATATATATATATATATATATATATATATATATATATATATATATATATATATATAAACACATGGTACAGACACGTGGCAAAATGTACAGGACACACGATGCAAATTTCAACCCCAAATTTTCATTTCCGCAAATTCTCGTTCGGAACAAAATCAATCCACAAGTAGACGAGCCTACCGTCCATTTTTTTCAACACCTATCCATAGCAAAGCTGTCGAGAAATTCTTCAAACGTGCTCGCCCTGCTTCCCCTGGCGTTAATCCCGATAAATAATTCGAACCGCTACAAAGGAGTAAACCGTGGGTCTCGCATTCAGCCGGAAGTCCGGTTCTAATTTCTTTCAAACGGGAGCCCGCAACCGAGCGATTCGAGAAGAAAAGCGAACAAAGCCGTTGCCGAGCCCTTTTTTCTTTTACCTTCTCGCAATTACGAGGTCTGCGAGAATGCAAAAATGCGAGGGTCCGTCGAGATTGAGATTGACAGATAACGAATTGATCGACGCGACACACGTGGATACTCGAGGAATTCATTTCTCTCGGATAAAATGGGGACAAAAATCCCGGGTACAAACGAGAACTCCTCTTTTTTCCTCATAACGAAAATAAATTGAATTCCACGTGACTCGTTGGCTCGATCGAGTAATTGGTTCATTGTTGCTTTTTTTTTTGTTTTTTTTTTGTACGGTTAATAAAACGGGCCAGAGTTTGCGGCAATCCGAGCAAACAAAATGGCAATCACGGTTCGTTTTACGCGTTAAACGGCGCGAAATTTGCCCTTTCGTTCGCTGTCGATGCACGCACACGTACGTTATCGCACGTACTGAAAATATTTCGCGCGATTCCCTCTCTGTCTGTCTGTCTGTCGAACTCTCTCTCTCTCTCTCTCTCTCTTTCTCTCCAGAGATACGAAGCTGCGTCGCCCCGCGGTATTGCAGCAGCAGCAGCAGCAGCTCCGAGTCGTAAATGTGAGCGAAAATGAATGTGCAATTGGGATGTTTTCTATGCCTCGCGTGGCGACGTCCGGTGACTCATGGTATATATAGTCAATGTTGGCTGTGTGTCTGTTTGTGTGTGTTTCGCGACAAGTGTCCTTGAGGCCGTATAAAACGGAATAACGCGTTTATGGTACGAGCTTAAACCGCGAGTCTGCGGGACACGTGACCAAATCCTTTTTTTTTTTTCTTTCCTTAGAACTTTATTTTTCTTTTGCTTTTTTCCTCGATATTTGTCAAAGGAACGAGATAATGTCGAGGAAAGGCAGCAGCAGCTTGATTCATCGCTTCACACAGGTGGAGCTATTTTTGTTTTCAACTCGAAGAATATTATTTAGATATTATTTAGATAATTTAAAAATATCAACCAAATTTAATTTGACTTAAAAATATTAACGAAATTTCCTTCAAATTAATAATATTAACAAAATTTAATTTAACTTAAATATGTTAAGTTAACTTACATATTACAGGGTGTCTAATTTTCACCAGAACTGAAATTGCATGACATCTAAGGATTTTTGAGGCAAGGAATGAAGATTTTTTCATGACTCTTGGTATGACTTTCTGGCGTAGAAGTATACTTAATGATTCTACAGTGCGAGCGATTTTCTAAATTTTTATACTTTTATTTTGCTCTTTCAAACAGACGTGTGCTGTATGCCAATGAAAAGTATACGGAATAAACGAAATGTCACCAAACTGTACAATTCCACGTGTTGTAAAACATGTGAGACAAACATAATTTCAAGATTGCCGTGAAGAAACATATTTTGGGAACATCCAGGTAAATATTACATACATTTAGGAACTTTGAGTAATATCATCTAGTCGCTTTACACGAATAACAAAGAAAAACTAATATGTCGAGATAACGCATCATTTTCTTTTACTTTCTTCTATTTTATTTTCTGTCGATTCGATATTCGCTTCTTTATCGACAAGTACCACAAAGTTAGTTCCTGTTGAATATAAACTCAACGATAATTTAGTAGGGTATAATAATTCAGGTAGACTGGTAATTTTTCATGACATTTCATGACTTTTTCAAGGTCGAGTAAAATTTCATGACATTTAAGATATTTCATGACTTTTCAGGTCGGTAGACGCCCTGTATTAACTACATAAATATATATATATATATATATATATATATATACAGGGTATCCTGTTATGAATGGATAATCCTGCAACTGTCGATAGGTCAGATCATGTTCTAGGCTGTGTGAACTTGGCACCCGAGTATGACCGATCTTAATTTTTTTTTATTATTTCGGATTGTTTTTGTTTGTAGTTGATTGTAGTACAAACGATTTCGTTTGTAGTAACTCAGAAAAAAAATTGGGGCCCTTAAAAAAAAAGTCAGCCCCCTTAATGAAAATATTTAAGCGGGCGGAGTTATTTTTCATTCAAAATCGTTTGTAGTTGATTGTAGTGAAATTATTTTTGTTTGTAGTTGAACCGTTTCCGAAAAAAATCGAATTTTCGAAAAAAACGATAGATAGATGTGGAAAAATGATTTTGCGACCATTTTTTTTCGTGATCGGCGGCTTATTGTAAGAAAGTAGCTTACTACAAACAATACGCGACCTGTCAAAACGTCTGTAGTTGTTTGTAGTTCCCGAATTATCGTTTGTAGTTGCGCGAAAATCGAACTGCAAACGAGGAAAGCACCTGAAAATGAGTTTCAAACGCTTCTCGTTAGGATATCTTGTTTGTAGTGGCAAATAAGCTTACTACAAACGATATCCGACCTCTCAAAACGTTTGCAGTTGTTTGTAGTTCGCGAATTATCGTTTGTAGTTGCGCGAAAATCAAACTACAAACGAGGAAAGGACCTGAAAATGAGTTTCGAAAGCTTCTCGTTAGGATATCTTGTTTGTAGTGGCAAATAAGGTTATTACAAACGATATCCAACCTCTCAAAACGTTTGCAGTTGTTTGTAGTTCCCGACCTATCGTTTGTAGTTGGGCGAAAATCGAACTACGAACGAGGAAAGCACCGACAAATGATGTTTCAAGGCCTCTCTTCGGAATTATTCGTTTGTAGTGACAAACAAGCTCACTACAAACGATATCCAACCTCTCAAAACGTTTGCAGTTGTTTGTAGTTCGCGAATTATCGTTTGTAGTTGCGCGAAAATCAATCTACGAACGAGGAAAGCATCAAACGACTAATCGCAAACTACAAACAACTACAAACGTTTTAAGAGGTCGTTCATCGTTTGTAGTGAGCTTGTTTGCCACTACAAACGAATAATTCCGAAGAGAGGCCTTGAAAAATCATTTGTCGGTGCTTTCCTCGTTCGTAGTTCGATTTTCGCGCAATTACAAACGATAGGTCGGGAACTACAAACAACTACGAACGTTTTAAGAGGTTGGATATCGTTTGTAGTAAGCTTATTTGCCACTACAAACAAGATATCCTAACGAGAAGCTTTCGAGACTCATTTTCAGATTCTTTCCTCGTTTGTAGTTCGATTTTCGCGCAACTACAAACGATAATCCGGCAACTACAAACAACTACACACGTTTTGACAGGTCGTCTATCTTTTTTAGTAAGCTAGTTTGCCACTACAAACGAATAATCTTGAAGATGAGCCTCGAAAAATTATTTTTGGTACTATCCTCGTTCGTAGATTGATTTTCGCCCAACTACAAACGCTTAATCGCAAACTACAAACAACTACAAACGTTTGAAGAGTCCGTTTATCGTTTGTAGTAAGCTTGTTTGCCACTACAAACGAATGATTCCCAAGAGAAGCCTTGAAAAATCATTTTTCGGTGCTTTCCCCCGTCCGTAGTTCGATTTTCGCGCAACTACAAACGATAATTCGGGAACTACAAACAACTACAGACGTTTTGACAGGTCGCATATTGTTTGTAGTAAGCTACTTTCTTACAATAAGCCGCCGATCACGAAAAAAAATGGTCGCAAAATCATTTTTCCACGTCTATCTATCGTTTTTTTTTCGAAAATTCGATTTTTTTCGGAAACGGTTCAACTACAAACAAAAATAATTTCACTACAATCAACTACAAACGATTTTGAATGAAAAATAACTCCGCCCGCTTAAATATTTTCATTAAGGGGGCTGACTTTTTTTTTTAAGGGCCCTAATTTTTTTTCTGAGTTACTACAAACGAAATCGTTTGTACTACAATCAACTACAAACAAAAACAATCCGAAATAATAAAAAAAAAATTAAGATCGGTCATACTCGGGTGCCAAGTTCACACAGGTCATGTTCTACTATATGCTGGAATTTCAGTTTAGTAAAAGTCCCACGGTTTTCGAGATAAAAATCGGCTTTTGATTTTTCGTGCCCCATTTCTACAAATGATAACTTTTTTGAACCGGTTAAAAAAACATATTCTTGGTTATTTGTTTTATCTAGAAAAGTCTTTTTTTTTAACGTTAAACGTTAAGAAAACTTTATGAAAAAAAGATCTTATGCAGAATTTTCATACGAGCCAATTCGAACATCTGACTTTGATAGCCTGCGGGGATAAACTTCCGAAAAGCTGTTACCCCCGATTTGGCTGAAATTTTGCACAGATGTTCCACTTAATATATAATGACATCCCCCAGAGGGATTTTTGGCGCATTCCGATAGTTCACGAGAAATCGAATTTAAAAGTTTATTTTTTAGCCCGCACGAGTATATCTATATCGCTCGCCACGGCCGATCGATATCCCCACTCCACCGACTTCACTGGTAGCTAACGAGCCGCGCTTACCTCTGCAAGTATATATATACTGCTGGGGTAACCCAAACACACGAACTAAAACAAAAAACCCAAAAAAACAGAAAAACAAAAAAAACACCGCTTCGTGAGAGCGAGTTTTTTTCTAGTTCAAAGTAGAGTTAATTAACATTCAAATTTATTTATCATTAGATTCCAGTTTTCATTACGAAAAACTAGTTGTAACGAAGGGGTTCAATCAGCACTAGTTTTTACCTGGTAAAACGCGTTGAAAGTTCAAACGGGTTTAAAGAGTAACGTGCATAGGTTTTTCGATTAATTATTTCTATTTTTCCACCGTTTCGGGATTTGACTTCCGGTCTACCCTAGGGAAATTAAGGCCTTAGGCCACTCTAGAGGCCGAAAAAATAGACTTTCTCGGGTTTTTTGTTCAGAAAAACTACAAAATAAATCGAGATTACAAAAAAGCGTGTTTATCATGCATATCAGGGACTATATACAATAATTTTTTTGAGGCGATTAATTTCAAAATGGCGGCTGTGCAGCGATTATCTCGAAACTGCATTTTTTAAGCTGGCCGGAAACATAACAGACAATTTTCAACCGATTCACTCGAAATGTTGAATATATCTTGAAAAAAATACATTGTCTACGGAAGTACGTAGGATTTTTTTTTACATTGCATAGTTCATTTGTTGTTAACAATTATCTGACGATTTTTTCGGCAAATTTTTGGAAAGTGAAAAATTTGCCTAAAAAATCGTCAGATAATTGTTAATAACGAATGAACTATGCAATGTAAAAAAAAAATCCTAAGTACTTCCATGGACAATGTATTTTCCAAGATATATTCAACATTTCGAGTGAATCGGTTGAAAATTGTCTGAGTTCCGTTTCCGGCCAACTTGAAAAGTGCAGTTTTGAGACAAACGCTGCACAGCCGCCATTTTGAAATTAATCGCTTTAAAAAAATTATTGCATACAGTCACCGATATGTATGATAAACACCCATTTTGTAATCTCGATTAATATTGTAGTTTTTCTGAGAAAAAAAAATCCCCAAAAAGCCTATTTTTTCGGCCTCTAGAGTGGCCTAACCCCTTAAGCAGAACCCCGTATAATCTTATTTCTCTCTCTCTCTCTCTCTCTCTCTCTCTCTCTTAGATAACAGGAATTAACCCGAGCTATATATTTTTAAACAAATACTCGCATACATTCGCGCAAAATTAAAAAAGCTTTTCCGAAATCTCTAAAAAAAAAAGAAATGACAATGCCCAATCGAAAATTTTCTTGACAAACGTGCAGTTTTTTTTCCCGAGGTGCACCTAGGCGAGAAAATAACGCGTGTGCGGCAAGTGTGTGTTGGAGAACGTTCAACATGTCACGTGGGTGCACCTGATAAGGTGAGAGATTGCAAGAGCAAATTGTGCAATGGAGAAGTTCCGATATCCGGCTGGGTAAGTGCGTATGTATGAATGCGAGGGGCGAGAGAAAGAGGAAGAGAGGAAGAGAGAAAGAGAAAGAGAGTGAGAGTGAAAGAGAGCCATAGAGAGAGAGAGAGAGAGAGAGAGAGAGAGAGAGAGAGAGAGAGAGAGAGAGAGAGAGAGAGAGAGAGAGAGAAGAGCTCGAGAGACCCCGCTAGCCTAACGGCTGCGGTAGGGGCAGGCAGCTTAATGTAGAGCGGCGTCGGCCAACGTTCCCCAAGAGTTCAAGGCTATCCACCGGAATATATCTATCTATATATGGGGAAAAGATGTTTTGAATCCGTTATATTCATGCAGAGTTGGCTATCGGCACGTTTACCTGCTTTGGAGACGATCCGTAAATTTTGATAATCGTATCGTCGATTTGGGCTCACGAATGTCCTTGGAATGACCGTTACATTGATGTGCTCACATTTGTCTAAAAGTGACTTCGAAGACATTGGGGTCGACGCAGCGTTGAGTATGGGGACAACAGGTTGGGGATGGTCCTCGAAGTCAAATGGCTTCATAATCACCATCACTTGTTTATATGGATATATCTATAGGAATGGCGAGTTTGTGCCATAGAGCTTTTCCTCGGCACCATGTATATGTGTACGTGTTGCCCGAAAAAGATCGCACACATCAGGCTTTCACGTGAACGGGTGGCCCGGGCGTCGCCACCAACGAGCCCGTTTACCCAAACGGCGAAAAAAAACGAGGCTACAGGTAGTGGAGAAAAGGATCGAAGAAAAAACGAAATAATTCAGTGCTCGGGCCAGGCTTGGAATCCCTCGTAACGAGAAGCAGTTAAACAGTTGTTCCATTTCTTTGCAACGAGCGCAAAATAATCATTTTTTTTGCTGGATAATGCCGAAAATAGGCAGAAAGTGGAGAAGCTCGAGAAATGATTTGGATAATGATTTTTCTCGATTTTATATATAATTATATTGATAAACGAATTATTACGATTTTTCTTGTATGTGGAACGATTGAAAATTGCCTTCGGCGTAATGAGTTGTTATTTCAAATGGAAGATTTGAAAATCAAAGTATTGAGAATGTTCACAAAGTGGTAATGTGTTTTGTAATAATCGAGGGTGAGAATTGTCCATTCGGACGACGTGCGAACTGATCCAGTTGGAGAAGTGTCCGAAACGGACAATCGCATAATTCCTCTGAGAGCGAGATGCGATCGATATAAAAAATGTTGACCCACGTCGATTCGACGATGAACGAGGGAGCGAGGGGAACGAGGAGGGGGAGAGAAGAGAGAGAGAAAACGAGGATCGCGTTCGATTCAAGGGTCAGACACGTTTGGCCTCGAGAACCGTGTCACAAACTACCGCTATGGTGACTCCGTGACTCACTTTCCTTCCCGAGAGCTCTTCATTGTTTGTTTCTTTTTTCGCGGATTTTTTCGTCGTTCAGTAAAATGATAATTTCGCGACGATGATACGAATACGTTGTCTATCCGGGAAATCATCACGTCAATTTCTAGGATCAGTCAAGAGGCTGATCAAATTTTGTAGACGAATCTACCCAGCTTGGACGCAGATTCAAAATGTTCACTCTGCAGCAATGGAGTAAAGTCGTCTCCCATGATCTTAGAAATCGATATATCAATTTCTAGGATCAATCAGCAGCACGATCAGATTATGTAGATCAATCTACCCATCCTCAATTTCTAGGATCAATCAGCTGATCGAATGATGTAGATGAATCTACCTGGTCTAGACGCAGATTCATAATGTTCACTTTGCAGCAACGCCGTAAAGTCCCCTTGATCTTAGAAATCAATGTATTAATTTCTAGGATTAATCAGCAGCGTGATCAAATTATGTAGATCAATCTACCCATCGTGAATGCATATCCAAAACGTTAACTTTTCAGCAACGATGTAAAGTCATCGCCAATGATCCTGGAAATCATCACGTCAATTTTTAGGATCAATCAGTAGTATTAGTAGTTCTAGATCAATCAGTAGTCTGATCGAACGATGTACATCATTCTACCCTTCCTGGATGCGGATAAAAAAGGTGCACTTCACAGCAATGATGGAAAGTCGTCGGCCATAATCTTAGAAACCATCGCAGCAATTGCTAGGATCAATCAGCTGCCTGACCAAATGATTTAGATGAATCTATCCATCCTTGACGCAGATCAAAAAGCCTCACTTCACAGCAATGATATGAAGTCGCAAGTAAGTCGCCCATAATCTTAGAAATCATCACAGCAATGGCTAGGATGGATCAGCAGGTTGATCAAATAATGTAGATCGATCTACTTATCCTGGATGCAGATCAAAAAGTTTCACTTCACAGCAATGATGTAAAGTCGTCGCTCATAATCTTAGACATCGTCACATCAATTTCCAGGATCAATCAGTAGGCTGATCAAATGATGTAAAACAATCTACCCATCCTGGACGCCGATAAAAAAGGTTCACTTCACATCACTGATGTGAAGTCGTTGCCCATAATCTTAGACATCGTCACATCAATTTCCAGGATCAATCAGCAGGCTGATAAAATTATGTAGCTCGATCTGAATGTGAATTTTGCGGCAATCATCTAAACTTGTCGCCCATCATTCAGAAATCATCGCAGCAATCGCAATGATCAATCAGCAGGCTGATCAACTGATGTAGATCGATCAACCCATCCCGGATGCAGAACAAAAAGGTTCACTTCACAGCAATGATGTAAAGTCGTCGCCCATAATCTCAGACATCATCACATCAATTTCCAGGTTCAATCAGCAGCCTGATCAAGTGATGTAGATCGATCAACCCATCCCGGATGCAGAACAAAAAGGTTCACTTCACAGCAATGATGTAAAGTCGTTGCCCATAATCTCAGACATCATCACATCAATTTCCAGGATCAATCAGCAGCCTGATCAAATGATGTAGATCGATCAACCCATCCCGGATGCAGAACAAAAAGGTTCACTTCACAGCAATGATGTAAAGTCGTCGCCCATAATCTCAGACATCATCACATCAATTTCCAGGATCAATAAGCAGCCTGATCAAATGATATTGATCCACCTCCCAGCTACCAATGCACTGTTTCAATTTTCGGGCAATGATACGACCGCCCAACCGGTCGTAAAGTAAGCAGCAAAGGCAAGTTCCGCCAAAAAAATGATGATTGGCTTGCACCGACGCTGGCGATTTTACGAACGGTTCCGATTTTATCTACGCCCTCGCCCCTGGCCTTCCCGCCCTCTCCCATCGCCCTTTCCCTTTTACCGCGCATCGTGTGCAAACTCAGCACGAAGAGCTCATTCGAAGGAATAAAGCGAGGCCGGTTCGTAGCATACGACTCATTAGCCAACGTGGGGCACACCTGCCACTGCATAGCCCAGCAACCCGTCGCACAGATACGTCACACAACGCGCACATACGCGCGCACACGTACCTACGAAGAATTTTTGGCCCGCTCGTACACGATCCCCCGGGAGTGCACGAAAACGCGTACAAATTCGTCGTCCCTCGACCGCGCGTGTGTGTGAGTGTCCGTGTCAATGTGAGCCGCGAGGGAACGGAAGCGAAAAGTCGTGTGGGCACCCATCACAGCCAATGGGCGATGAGGAATATAGATCGGCTGGCGTGGCTCCTGGCTTCGTTGTGCTCTGACGAACCGGTGAAACGAGGGAGAAAGAAATAGCGAAAAGGAGAGGGGGTTGGGGGGGGGGGCTGTGCAAATGCACTTTTCGCACGCAATTTCGTGATATCGTCGATAGTCAACCACCAATGTGATCGGACGACGTGGCGGCACAGAAAGAGCGGAAGGGAGGAAGGAAAAGAGAGAAAAAAGAGAAGCCCACAGGCGGAGGAGTAAGAGAGGGTCGCTTGCAAGCAAAAGCAAAGGCTAACCGAGCGTATTCCCCGCTGCAGAAATGCTCAGCGGTTCCCCCCCCCCCCCCCCCCATCTAGAATTCGCAAACATTTGGCGGTCGTTGACCCGATGCCGGGCCAAACCGCCAACAGACCCGAACAACAAGCAACTATTCTCACTCTTTCTTTCTCTCTTCTCTATATGCACGTTCATATATTATACCTACATACACGTATATAAATATATATCGAGAAGGGGCAGGGGGGTTGCATATATATGGGTATGTGCACGAGATATTCCATGCCGAATTTTTCGCCCGCCACATGTTCTCCAAGTCGTGGGCGAAACTCGCGAAAAAGGCTTCTCCATTCTCCATTTCAAGGGTGTTTTTTTAAAGAATTTCTTTAGGGTGCTTTTAAGCGTAATTATTGAGGGCATTTTTGCCCTTTTGAAGATAAAAGGGGTAACCCTTTTAGCGTGTTTTTTTTTCTTCCTTTCGCGGATAAAAGAAGGAACCCTTTTGGGGTGTTTTCCCCTCCTGAGGGTGGTTCTACCCTTTCGCGGATAATTTCCGTGTTCGCATAACTCCCGCCCCTGGGGCAATTCAGAGCCGTAGATTTTTCCATTCGAAACACATTTGAAAGTCCCCACGGGCAATATACTGACATTTAATTTGATAAAGGAATAAATATTTCTGATGCACTTTTCTCCTATGGAGGAACAGCCATACGTAGGTGATGATTATACCATTCGATCTCGGGGATCAATAAATTATAATTGGATTCGCAATTTAATTTTTACCAGCGTTCGAGAATATGATAATTCAAAACATTGAGGAAATCTACGAAATTGATTCGACATTCGTTGCAACCGGAATTTTGGAAGACCGTAGGGTGTTTCAAATAACCCACGCAAAAAGTAGTGAAATTTAATTTCATGTCGGAGTAAATATTTCTCAAACCCTTCCCCCTGTGATAATTGTTGTATTCGATTTCGGGGATCACTAAATTAAAATCAAGTCCGCGATTCAATTTTACTATTATTTAAGAATATGTTTGTATTATATAGTTTATATAGTTTTTTTCGGGTCATGTGTGCCAGACGGCGAGTCGAAATTTTGCGTCCTCAAGTTAAATTCAAATCAAATTTATATAGATGCGTCATACTTATATAAATTACTCAGAAAAATTCCGTCATACAAAAGTGCATTTTGTACGAAACGTCCTGTATGGGTAGTGTCTCTCTTTATATATACATATATATATATATATATATATATATATATATATATATATATATATATACACACACACACACACACACATACACACACACGTGTGTTCATGCTTTCGGGCGTCTCAAGCTGCGTGTCTTTATGAAGGCGTGTGCACTAGAGACGATTGGTGCACACGGTGCACACACGATGATAAAAATACTCAAAAAATTTGCCCTGGCTCGGTTACCAACGACGGAAACTCTTTACCACTGGCGCTGTTGCTTTTGCAAGACATTGAGCAATTCGTCCCTCGCCCACCTGACGGAAAAACTTTTAGCATTAAATCATCAATATATATATATATATATATATATATATATATAATGGGAAATATACTTTTGAAGACTTCAAGGATCACTGTTATAGCAGTCAATTGTCGCCATACTCGACATTATGTCAACTCCAGTGTCTACAAAATCACCTTCCGATAAATGTAACCATATCAATATGAAAGTCCACTCTACGGACCGTATCGTACCCAAAATCAACAACGCGTTTGAAAAAATGGATGGATGGCAGTTGTGCTCGTGGGCAAAATTCCAAAAATATGGGGGCTCGAAAATCCTTTTAAAATATATCCAAAAGGTGTCTCGAAATGACCTGACATTTTAAATTGCGCTCCACAACTCTATGTCCGCAACAAAAAAATGTTTGTGGCGAACATCTTTTGTGGATTCTTTTGTGGCGAGCACTAATCTTTGATAACTGGCATCAAGTGGTATTGAGGTTTAGTCATGGATCGACACATTTTTCGGGGGAGGTCATTTGCTACGTTTTTCACCCTTAGACCCTATGTTCTAAGGGTCACGGTAATTAAGATATGATTTTTCTTTGATTCTTTTCAATTACCGAAATTCCGCTTTTAAGTGGTCATAACTTTTTTGTTTGTGGTTGTAATAGAACAAAATAACTTGTGTTGTATTCTGCAATGTATGTTTATTATAAATAATTCATTACTTGATATAATTCGTTTCGGGAATATGAAATGAGATTTTTCAAATTTGCTTTGTGACTCAAAGAGCAATTATCCGATTGACTTGAAATTTGAACTGAGTACTCTTGAATATATTAACTCTACAATGACGTAGAATATTTTTGATTGGATGAAAATTGACGATTTGGCATCGAAAAAAGCGACCATTTTATAGGCAAGAAAACAGATTTTTTTTCATAACTACGCCATTTTGTTGGATTTTGATATTTTTCGAACATCCTACGTCATTGTACAGGAAAAACCTTGCAGTTTGAAGAAATTTTTGCCTTTTTCGGTTTCCGCCACTCAATCGGCCGAAATCATGTTAGCAGTGGAGGAACATTTTGTTTTGGCGCCTCCGAAGGCAGCGCATAAGTCGCTTGGATCTCAATATTTTTCTATGAAATAATTATGTAATATAGGTCAAATATAGCCAAATATATTCTTAATTTTCCGAAACGTTTAATTCAGTACTTTTCTTCCAAAAAATTCCCGAAAATCACCCAAATTTTCAGCGTCAACACTGGTATAGCCCCTGAAAAATGCGTAAATGTATGAAAAATGTCAACTTCTATATTCATTAGAAAAAAAAACCGAAAGCTATTTTGAACTTAGCTTTGTTTTAAAAAGTTTTCTAGTTTATACCCTTTCCAACGGTATGCTACATGTCATAGAAATCACTCATTATGTGGTCCAAACAGAGAGAATCAGTTTTTTTTATAATGAATTTGGGAGTTGAAATTTTTCATACATTTGCACATTTTTAAGACTGAAAGCTCAAGAGTCACTTTCTTGAAACGAACTGTATCACATAATGTTTTATTTATAATAAACATACATTGCAGAATACAACAAAAGTTATTTCGTGCTATTACAACGACGAATAAAAGTTATGACGATTTCAAGGCGAAATTTTGGGTAATAGAAAAAAAATGAAAAAAAAAGTCATGTCTCAATGACCGTGACACTTAGAACATGGGTCTAAGGGTGAAAAAAATCGCAAATGAGCCCCCCAATCCCCCCAAAAAAATGTGTCGCCCCATGCGCCAAACACTCTGTATATGGGTGCGTGTGTCCGTGTGTATTAAATGTCAGGGAACGAGAGAGACAAAACTTTTTGTCGACGCCTACTTTATCTGCAAAGCTGTAGATCATCGAGTCTCGAAGATCGTAGATCATGGAAACTTTTCAGTCTTTGGATTAAAAAAGAGACGCAACGTTATTACGTACCCGTCTCAAGAATATAATTGATAGATTGGGATACTTTTGATGATTCAGTGCACCCCTTTTTCTCGATAACTTCATCGATTTTTCTCATGTCGAAGTTTCGAAAGGTTTTTTCTTCTGGGGAAATAAAAGTCGAAAGAGTTCGGTCAACATTTACCGTCCCGGACGTGCGACCACAAGTCACTCGTCGCTTGCACGGAAAAAGAACGGTTGCAAACAGCGTTAAAATGTTATTTCCGACGATCGAACTACGAAAGTTTTTGAAAAATATACGACTATGCAAACTTTCATTGAGCGACTCAGAAAACGTCTTCATAAATAAATTTGTCGGATTTACAGCAGTTGTAAATTACCCGCGAGCGCACGATTCTTTTTCGCGTGCAGGCTTCCATCTAGAAATGTAAAATTTCCGAGAGTCATAAATAATTTTGGATTTTCGCAATAATTTATAGTGCGTTATAAAGCAAATCGCGAGATTCCGAAAAATGTGAACAATATTCGTGTCAAGTTTCGGTATGACGAAACGAATTAGATCTGAATTTTGGGAGACATTAATAAATACTGTGAATTAAAAAAAAACGATTTATTCATTCATTATTTTTTTTTTTAACATGTTTCAACTTTTATTTAATTTACGTTCAATTTCTTTTGTTCAATTTAAAGTTCATATAAAAATATATATTTCAATATTCGTGTCAAGTTTCGGTATGACGAAACGAATTAGATCTGATTTTTGGGAGACATTAATAAATACTGTGAATTAAAAAAAAACGATTTATTCATTCATTCTTTTTTTTTAACATGTTTTAACTTTTATTTAATTTACGTTCAATTTCTTTTGTTCAATTTAAAATTCATATAAAAATATACATTTCAGGGAAATCATATTCTGTTTCTAATTCTTCACGAAAGTGCAAAGATCGTAAATTTTTTTATTCTCACCATGATACTCGTGGGGATATTTGCACGAAAGAATGTTCTGCACAAAATAAATTCGCGACAAAAATACGTTGTCACAAAACTCTTGCCGTTTGTGAAAAAATGTTTACCGAGGACAAAATTGAAGGAAGAATTAGTAGAAAAATAATCCGTCTCGCGAAATGAGCGAGGAAAGCATCAAGAATTTATCGGCGCGTGCTTGAGCTGCGAGTAGTAAAAGCCAGCGTATCGTCGGCTTGCTCGCCTAGACGAGCCAACGCGAGCGAGTGCACTCTCTCGTTGCACTAGTAGATGCACTCTGTATGCAACCAGCCAATTTACGTTACATAGCTCGTAAACGAGGCGCTCGGGCGCGCCAACCGGTCGTCTGACTCTACCCACGGACCATTCACCGTTTTCACTTCGCGCAGTCTGGCTAGCACTAGTCCTCAACTACTTACACTCTACTACCTGTGGGTGTCCCGCTGTCGCGAGCCTCAAGCTCTCAGATTATTAAAAAAAAACATTAATTAATCGGTCCCCTGAATAATTTAAATACTCAAAATGAGCGATGAATTACGGTGCGATTTTCGTTAAAAAAAAAACCATGTTTTTTTCTGACGCTATAGACATTGTTGACCGCTAAGAATCCATTCCAAAGATCTTCTAATAATTTTATAAATTATGTCGATGAACTCAAAAAAATTACGCAAGTATATTTTCTGGTTTCTTTCAGGTCTTGTGTTTCTGCAGTAATTAATTGCGCGCCCTATTCAACGTGGTGAGATTGTTTTTTTTTTATTCTGTGATTACATTCATTAATATGATCATCATTTTCGTTTAATTTCCGATTAATTTCAAAATTTATTATGCAAATTCCACAAAGTGAACTTGACTGTTGACACTTTCGAATAGAATTTCCGTTATTTTTCTTCGCGTGAAAAAAAAATATACAATTCGTGTATCGTTACAAAATTAATTTCTTCATTTTAGGATTACTTTCATTACCATTGGGATGATTTTCTTGATTGATTTTAAAATTAATTATGCAAATTTCACAAAGTGAACTTGACTGTTGACACTTTCGAATAAATTGCAAGTCATTTTTCTCCGCACGGAAAATAAAAAAATAGATAGAAAAATCTTGTATCGTTAAAAAGTTAATTTGAAAATATTTCTAAACACAAAAAAAATACAATCGCTAAGGACAACCCTTTCGTTTCGGTCTTTTCAACGTGTAAACGAGTTACCAAGCGATCAAATGCATTTCTCGCACGAAGCCAAGTGCGCGTGACTCTTTTCTCCTCAAAGGTATAATTGCACGAAACAAGTTGCGAGGCGAAAAATGCAAAGGAGATAAAAACAGCAAGATGTTGCGTCATTTAAGCCGAAGATTTTTTGGCGATACGTCGAAAGAGAAGCGATCGAGTGATGCGATAACAAGAGAGAGAGAGAGAGAGAGAGAGAGGGAGAGAGAGAGAGAGAGAGGCTCCAAGGTCAAACGGACTACGGTAGAACACGATTGATTTCGATAAGATCTCGTGCACATAAGGGGTAATCAATTATTAATCTTTGCCCATCTGACCTTGCTTCGTGCATATTGACACGACTAAAGTGACAATTCATCCCTCTCCTTCTCGTCTTTTTTTTTTCGAAAAAAAAATTGCCAGATTCACGTAACAGTTTCGACCCCGATAATAATCAGTATAGAGGGAAAACAACGCACTCGAACAATTTTCAAGCATTTCATTTGAACCTGTCACCGTCGAATCGATTCGCAGGACTAAACTTTATCGATCTTACTGAATCTTTTCGATATACATAAATGCATATGCATGCACGTGACAAGTGACACACACACACACACACATATACATATATATATACATGTATAAAACACGTCGTACCCAAGGTTGCCAAAAATCCGAGTTGGTCGATCACCTTCGAGGCGATATTAATTCGCCAACAAAAAATAAACGTTACGTAACAGAATCACAAATTCCCGAGGTTCGAACATAATTCGGGGAAGGATCATGTAATGATCGAAATTTACTGGGAGATCAATCAAGCAACGATTTTCAAGCATAATCCGACGTGATCGTCGCTAATTTACATAACCGCGGGGGCGGGGTACGAGTCCGCGAGAGGAGCCTTGTATTTCCGTCTGTGCTTAAAAATAATGTTAAATGGGTCAGCGAAGCGAGAGCGTATAAAAGACAGAGAGAGAGAGAGAGAGACAGAGAGGGAGAGAGGAGAGAGAGAGAGAGAGAGAGAGAGAGAGAGAGAGAGAGAAGGAGAGAGAGAGAGAGAGAGAGAGAGAGAGAGAGAGAGAGAGAGAGAGAGAGTAAAAGGGAGTGAAAGAGAGTACGGGAGGACTGCGATATATTTTTAATTGCTCGGCAGACAGGGGCGCAGACATTTCTCCGGATGACGAGATACACGTATGTGCATAAACCATAGAGAGAGAAAGAAAGAAAGAGAAAGAGAGAGAGAGAGAGAGAGAGAGAGAGAGAGAGAGAGAAAAGATTTCCTTGATATACTCTCCCCCTCGCTGCACGCAGAGAGTGAGCTTGGTCGCGTTGCGTCATGGATGAAGATCGCCTATATCATGTACATATACGCATGTGTCTTTATACATCTACAGATATCCTCCACTGAATGCCAGAGTGCAATTCCAGCGCTGCGAGGAACACGAGGAGGCTCTCGTTCGTCGCGACGCGAATTCCGCATCGGGGCACGTTCAGTTGGGCGTGTATATAATATCGTGGGTCCCGAACTTCGCGGGGACTTCGCGGGGACTTCGCGGCAACTCTCTCTCTCTCTCTCGCTCTCACACACACACACACACACTCTCTGTGTGTGTGTGTGTGTTATATATATATATAGGGTATTCCAGCACAACTCAGAGAACTATTCTCCTCACCATCCCGTAAAGAAATACACCAATCTTTTTTCACATTTTTACCCCCACCCGCTGTCCCTCTACGGCTGCAAAACATCGAAAAGTCCACTAGGGCCGTTTTCAAAATCCAGAAAAAATGTAGACACGTTTGAGGCCTGTCTCATCCATTTTTCACCAAAGCTCAACATGTACTTCCTATATTTACTATTTTTTTTTTATGGTGAATTTTCGATTTTGGGGATTATTCGACAGTTTGGAAGTCAGAAGAGTACTCGTCCGGTCTACATATACATCCCACCCGAATTGAATTTCATCTGAAGCCATATTTTTCGAGTTCTTCTACTGGCAAGACGGAAAATGTGCTCTTCTGACTTCGTAATTGTTAAATAATCATGCCCGGAATCGGAATTTCACGGGGGAAAACAGTAAATATAGGAAATACGAGTAGAGCTTTGGTGAAAAATACACAAAACAGGTCTATAATGTATTTGAATTTTTACAGCCGCAGGGGGGAAAAGGGTAGGAGAAAAAATGAAAAGAGGTGCTTTTTCACACCAGGAGTGAGGGTTTTTATTATGGAAATCTATAATCAACTATGGCGACGGTAAAATGTCTGAGTTGAGCTGGAATTCCCCATATATATATATATATATATATATATATATATATATATATATATATATATATATATATATATATATATATATATATATATATATATATATATATATATATATATATATATATATATATATATATATATATATATATGAGAGAGAGAGAGAGAGAGAGAGAGAGAGAGAGAGAGAGACAGCCAAGGATACTAGCGAACGAGACTCTAATGCAAACATACAGAGACACATACACGCTTGTGAGAAACAAAGAGAAGCAACGGAGAAACGAAAGAACCGCATGTCCGCCGCCTGCATAAATATCCTGCGCATATATACTTGACTCGCGATAACTTCTAGGCTTCCCTCCCGCCCCTTGTCTTCGTGCCCCTCCCCTGCGTCCCTCTAATTCAGCCGGATACGACTCGCCCAATGGTGGGAGATATCCCAAATACGCGACCCGGCGATACGCCGCCTCGCTAATTCGTCACAACTGATTCATTACTCAACTTGGCTTTTGTTTTCTAGGCCACTCTCTGGCTTTTTTTTTTCAATTATATTTCCTCCGGTCTCTGGAGTGTTTTGTTTGGACGTTCCTCGCTTTCTGAACTGAGCTTGGGATGCGGTTTGAAATCAGTCTCTGTGTGTTTGTCCGTGTGTCTGTCTACTATCTATTACTCCGAGTACATGAGGTTCTTTCCTTATTGCAGGCATGGCGGTCAGGAAGAGAATCGGGGCTTTCGAAGCTCGGATCGAGGATGTAATTCGCTGCGCAAAATAAATGCTTCGGTGCCGATTCAGGAAGCTCGGAGCTATCGATGCCTTATTTTAGGAACGATCGTATACGGGCAGGAAAGTGAGGTTTTTTCAAGAAGATATTTTCCGATAAATTTTGAGGGATACTTTTTTTTTAACGTTCATACGTTGAATGAGGGTTAAATGTGAACGTTACAATTGGAAATGTTCCCTGTGGACCATCGAGGATTTAGTCATTTTTGGGAATATTTTAGAAATCATTTTTGAGGGTGGATTAGAAATAGATTTTAGAAATCGTTTTTCAGGATGGTTTGGAAATTCGTTTTAGAAACCATTTTTTCGAATGATTTGGTAAATGATTCTAGAAATCTTTGCTGGGGATGATTTGGAAACTGATGTTAGAAATCATTTTTGACATTTATTTTAGAAATAATTGTTCAGAATGATTCGGAATTTAATTGTGAACATCAATACTGAGGGTGATTTGGGAATTAATTTTAGAAATCATTTTTTTTTTTTTTGATGATTTGGTGAATGATTCTAGAAATCTTTGCTGAGGATAATTTGAAAACTGATGTTAGAAATAATTTTTGACATTCATTTTAGAAGTCATTGTTCAGAATGATTCGGAATATTATTGTAGAAATCATTACTAAGGATAATTTGGAAATTAAATTTAAAAAACATTTTCACGGAGAATTTGGAAATTGGTTATAGGAATAATTTTTGAGAATGATTCGGGCATTCATTTTAGAAATCATTGTTGAGAATTATTCGGAATTTGATTGTAGAAATAATTGTTAAACCTGATTTAGGAATTGATTTTAGGAATCATTGCTAAGAATGATTTGGAAAACAATTGTAGAAATCATTACTAAAGATGATTTCGAATTTAATTTCCGACATAATTTTTAATTATAATTTGGAAATTCATTTGGGATCTCATTTTTAAGGATAACTGTGAAGTAATGTTTTCCATCATTTTTATGGAATATGTTCTATATTTCTGTAAATAAAATACGAAGATGATATTCCGTATAAAAAAAAGGATTCATGATGATTTTCTTGATTTTTGTTTTGACGTCTACATTCACTTCGTCCGTGTTCCGCTTTGGTCGAATTTCTAAAAATTGGGGCGGTACGTACGCTTTCGTAGGTCTTCAAACCGAAACGTATTTTCTTGCACGATCAGCAAAATACCGGTAATGTGAGTCAATCGAGACGCGATGTTATCCAACGCGCAGCAGTTCTTATGCAAAAGAAATAATTATAAAAAAAACGATGCGGAAAGAATGCGATATTCGCTCGAGCACAGGTTGCTCGTAAGTCTGCACGTGTGCAGTACTCGATTCCTGATCCACGGGGTGTTGGGCGCGAGATTGCTACCCCTGACCTACTCTCGGCTTGTGCTCGAAGATATACACATATATAGACACACACACACATACACACGATAACGATCAGCGCACGTTCGGCGCGCGGCTTCACCGATCTCCCAGCTGGCCGGGACCAATACTTGGATGGGTGACCGCGTAGCCGTGCGTCGAGGAACTCAAAACAGTGAAGATACAAGTGTGGGGCACGCGCCACAGTGTTTCACGGTACTTACAAGTTGCAAGTGCGGGGTATGCCCCACACCAGTACGAGTGTGGGGTGTACCCCACACTTGTAACTTCTACGTACCGTGAAACAGTGTGGGGTGTGCCCCACACTTGTAACTTCACTGTTTTCACTGTGAAAAATTATGCATTTGAGGGTAAAGAGGAACGAGGCGCGAAATACCCTTCAACATTGATAAGGATACTCTTCACAGTACTAAATTTAAAATGGTTTCATTAGCTTTAATCATGTGAGTCAAATTTGTAGGGTTTGCTCTTCTATTGATGTGATCATGAGTATTTATTTAGCAGCATAAAAAATGTTTCTCTAACTATATAAAAAAAACGTTCTTTTTTATTGGAACGTACTTTTATTTTTTATGAATATTTTATGTAAGTATCGAATTTCAATATTTTTAACAATATCTTTATTTGAATTAATATCGAAATTTAATATTCCAAACAATATTAGTTATCAAATTGATATTGAGTTCTGTAACAAACCATCCAAGTCCTCACTAAAGTCCTCACAAAAAGGGGTTACTTGGATCAAAATATGTTCGAAGTTCACTTATCGCGAGATTGCAAGATTCGAGTGCGCGTAAACTTTGCGAAAATCGAAAAAAATATCACAAAACGCCAACGAAATCGATATCAACAACGACGGTTTCGCGCTACAACAAGCAAAACAACTGCTTCAAAGCATTCCATACAACCTGAAGGAATGTAACGACACAATGTAACAAGTCTGTCACACTCCCTTTATTGCTTTGTAACTATCGGGTTGAATTTGTAAAAAAAAACCAAATGATACGCGTTTTTTTATTTATCCATACCCACCATAAAATCAACTATTTAGAAAAATGTACGTTGTTCAGTTATGAAGGGTCAAATTTATTATTCTTTGACATTTTGAATTATATTATTATTCAAGTTTTCCATATGCTAGTATTAACCCAATTTGATATGAAAAATTAAATATTTTAATATTCATTCAAATCTATAGTTGAATGTTTACGTTGTTGAAATATGATGGGTAAAATGTATTATTGTTCAACATTGTAAATAATATCAATATTCAAATTTTATATAATTTCATACGCTAATATTAATATAAATTCATATTAAAATTCAATTTTTCGTTAATATAAATTGATATTCAAATTCAATATATTTGAATCAATACAAATGTATAGAAAACGCATCATCCACAAAAATATTGGTACAAAAGCAAGATGCATGTACATCATCCCAGTCGATTCACGAATAATGGACGAATGCCAGGATTTTTCGAAGGACATTTAAAGAAGTGCATCAGGTCTCGACGATACCGAAGTTACCTTTGGCCGTCGCTGATTAGAGTTCCCTTCCTAATTCCTACGGCGTTCGCGAGCCGCATCACCGTCGCAAAGTCCACCGACGCCTATCTAGGAACTCAAGATCGGTCGGTGTTAAGAAAACGGCTATTGCACGCAAAAAAACTGTGCTTCGGACAAAGAGCGCACTCACAGACACGTGTGTGGGCGTGTGTGCAAACGTTTTTTTTTTTTTTTGCTAGAGGTGCAAGTGAGTTGCGCGAGTGAATGTGCAAAAAAAACCGCGGATAATCGCAACGATCTGATTCGCGCGAGATTTCGATCGTCGAGAGATCGACAATGTCAGGCAGTCGTCAAGGTCAGCAATCATTTCCCTCCTCCCAACTCGTTCGCTCGAACGGATTTTTTAAATCTTTTTTTCCGACGCTCCGTGCACGCCAAGTTGCGCACATTTTTATTTTCTCGTCGGGCGTTTGGATCGTCAATATCGCGAGGAGTGTTCGAGTGGGTGGGCGAGGAACGGGAGCAAACGCGAACGATGAAACATCAAATCGTGCATATGGAGAGAGAGTGGAATTTGATCAATGGTACGAAGCAATGAAATTATTCCGTACGAACGAATGCACGACGGGAGCAGACGATGACGACGTCCGCTCTCGGCTGTCCGTTTTCTCTCTCTCTTTCTCTCTTTCGTCTTAATACATATTCACCGGCTGGTATCTAATTTCAGAGATAACGCGAGCGACGAGTAATCTAGTTACTAAGCCTCTAATCTAATCAGCGATACCAATTATGTGTGCGTGAGGCTTTCTCCTCTCTCTCTCTCTCTCTCTCTCTCTCTCTCTCTCTCTCTCTCTCTCTCTCTCTCTCTCTCTCTCTCTCTCTCTCTCTCTCTCTCTTCCTTCCGTCCTTTCACCGGAAACCAGTGGACTCTTCGAGCAGCAACTATCCGCATTTTTTTTATCCTTCACCGCTCAATCTTTCATTCCTTCGAGCACTCGGTTCAATTGAATTTTTTATTGTTTTACAGATATATTTTCTTCGCACACGGCTAATTGGGGCTGACCTAATAGTCGACGACTCGCAACTAGGTCGACGTTCGTTAAATTTAATTAGAGACTATTTTTAAATAGTGTCGCATCATTCGAGGCCCTCCCGAGTGATTCGAAGTTTCCTTGCAGCGCAAGAACGAGATTCGGTGGAATTGAATTAACGCTGCGCGTGGAGCTGGAATGGGGAGATTAGAATCTCAGCAATTTTGAGTTGTGTGCGGAATTCTTTGAGCCGAGCTTAGAAATGGCGGTTTAGTTTCGGCGCTTTGTTGCTGCTAGGAACGATTATAATCTTATGGCTGTCCGTCTGTTGTAGCAGAATGTACCCCCTACGTACCCCCTGCTTATTTTAAACGTTTGGTTTGGAAATATAGCACGATTCATGGAAATAGCATTCATCGAGTTGCCTCGAGTAAAATTATTGAGGTCAGTGTGAAATAATTAGTTTGGAGATAAAGAGTTATTTTATTCGATAAAGATCTGTCCGCCACATTTGCGACACTTCGAAAAAATTAATTATCAATTTTGAAGACGGACTAATTGGTAAACTTCTCGAAAGTAATTAAGTTTCAATTCGACAATGCAGTTATGTGTTTCCGTTAAAACTTATGGAATCGCGCCTTAAATTTACAAATTTAAAATAATTTCTCTTGCTGTTTTTTCTTTTTCCTACAGCGTATTCCTGTCTCTCACTTTATTTTTCATTTATTTAAATAATTATTTGAAATAAAATGATTGAATAAATAAAATCTATTGATTCCAAATAAGATAAATACATAAATGAAATTTATTTATACAAAACCAAATGAATAAATAAGTGAAATTAATTTTATTCGAAAATAAAATGAAGGAATAGGCGTTTTGGGGATTTTTCAGAAACGAAAAAACGCCAGATCCGTCGTGACATTTCGACGCGGAAAAATCCAATATAAACGTAAATATAAAAAATCGACATGATTCTTTGCAATGCGTGCTTCCATAATTTTGTGCACGAATTGCCGTTTCGTTTCGAGCAAGTGCTTAAAAAAAAAAGAAACGATTTATCAACAATATTATGCGAAAGTGTACACCACACGTAACCATAGCCCAATGCCTTATCGACGATTCGCCGAGTATTAATTGAAGGCAAAAAATAAATAAAGCCTCGCGAATTTACGAGACCCGTGTAATGTGTGCTTTGCGATTTTTTGCTGCATCGCGAAGTTGCGAATTTTTTTTTATTTCCCCTCCCCCTCGTGTCGTCCTCCGCCCCTTCGCGTATGGCACACACTTGGGACGACAAACTTACGTAAAAGGTGCGTCAATAGGCAACAAAGAAGGAAAGCGAGAAAAAGAGAGAAATGTGCCCGCCAAGGTGACGAAATTCCGGAATAATGTTCGTTTGCATGTGCACACTCGACGGGATACGCGTCAAGGATTATAAATTTGCTTAAAAAAAAAAAATACCACTTTTTTTCTGCATCTGCCGATAAGAACACGTCGCTACATTTTTTTCTCTACGTACGTGTATTTTTCTTTTACTTTCCAACCCGCTGTAACGCGGTCTAAATACCGTCTAAAATTTCTTTCGCGAACACGACGACCAGCTATTTAACTACCCGAGCATCTAAACATTCTGCTGATTCTTACTACAACAAAAATATTCGTTTTTCCCTCTCGGACAATCCAAAAAATAATATTCAAATGCTACGTCCTATTTACCAATAATAAGCGGACAAGAATATTTTCCACAAGACAATATTGCCTATCGTAATTGTTAAAAGGAAAACAATTGTTGAAAAAAAAACCTGAATGGATTAAAATGAAACACTATACTGTAGACGTAATGTTTCAGCGGTCATGAAAAAAACAAAATTACAGACGATAACATTGCTGATTTTGATCGTGGTTGAAAGAAAAAGATTTTTTCAAAAGTACGTTCACAATAATTACGATAATGTCTGGTGAATTACCTAGTAAGGTCTAGGTCTCCCCGTCTATCAGTTTCGGTCCTCGAGGCAGTCTCGACTATTCTACTCCAAACTCACGTTCAAGGATTCGCACTCGCTTTGCATACCACGATTCGGGTCTGGTTAAACTGCCAAAGGCTCTCTTGTATTGGGGCTTCGTGTAAGTGCCCACCTCCTAGTTCCCCTCTCTCTCTCTCTCTCTCTCTCTCTCTCTCTCTCTCTCTCTCTCTCCCTCTCTCTCTTTCTCATCGTCCGTCTCTCTCTTTCCTTTCTTCGCCCCTTCTCTCCGCCCCTCTCAGTCTCCTTTTTTTCTCTATTCGCACACATGAAACCAAGGCTCCTAGCGATTCGCGCTATGTATACATGTGCGAATCGCGTCTCGTTTTTCAAGAACCCAGCTCAGGCACTCTCTTACACGTAATGGCCGACTCATCGGTATATTATTTTTATTTTTTTTCAATCCCCCCCCCCCTCTCTCTTTTGCGCGCTCTCTCCGCTCGGCATTAATTTCTCCGGCACAAAAATCTCTATTTATAAGCACGCACGCACGATACACAATCTCATTCGTTTGTACGTAAGTTTGATATTCTACGCCAAATTGCATGCAACCGAAAGAACTCTCATGCACAGCAAGCATTTTGCCTACAATATATGTATATATATATATACACATATATATTAAAAAAAAATGTAATATAAAAAAATCTAAAATTTTATATACTATATAGTGTATATAGAATTTTAGATATGAATAATTTTTTTAGGATTTAAACATTTTATTATATTTAAGTATTTTTATATTCATTATATTTCAGAGATCTTTATATCTTCTATGTTAATAACTAATGTATTCATAATAAAGATATATGTATATATATGTAAATACGTGATTCGATCCTACCATATATTAAAATATATGATAGAATTAATAAAAGATTATGTTGGATGTATCTATACACACACACACACACACACACACACATACAAATTGAGTCCCGCACTCCTTAATGACTCAAGGTAGTTCCGCTCAAGTCATAAACGTCACCGAATATAAACGTAAAAAAATAAATAAATAAATGAAAGCCTAAACAAATTAAAAAAACGAGCTGAGCTATCTTCAAACAGCTTTAATTACGATGGCAATATAATTTTTCTCGTAACACTATTATCTCTCCTCGAAGTCGCGCATACCCGTCGATGTTTCGGAATTCTTTTTGTGTTTGCACCGAATTAAATAAGACGTCGAAGAGTTTGTGCAACTTATTCGAGATGGCAATATACGAGTTTATAAATATATATATATATATATATAAAATTTTGAAAGACATCCGTAATCTCGTCGGTGTTACGCGAGGATGTGTATTTTATCGAAATGATTTACTAACAACTCGCTCGAATCGTGAAGGTATCCAAATTTGTTAGTGAAATTCAGCTCGATCGAAATGCACATAATCCTGACGATTTTGCGTTTCCTGTGCTCGCGAAATTCCTCGCCCGGTTGAATTTCGTACGCACGCGAGACTTCGTGCCGTGTAGAAAAAAAAAAAAGTTTAATTGCACCAAACATTTGCTAGTCCTTCGAATCTAATTTGAAGGACTTTTGACTAGTACATCCCCACGGATAGATAAAAAAAAATATCGCTGGCCTTGCTCCGCGTGAGTCGATATACCGGCATTGAGTAATTGCACGGACGAGAATATTCCGAAGTCAGCGCATTTTTCCACTAGCGCACAATTAGTCAAGAGACACTCAAAATTTGTCGAGCGTGAAGTGAAAAAAAATTGATCGGCAGCTTGGAGATGAATATTGAAAAAATATAATAATTACGGTTCGCAATAACTTTACTATTTTATCGCCCGCCCTTATCCGTCCATCTAATCTCGCCACTTCCCCGAAGTTGATTGAATAAAAAAAAAAATATATACCAATAACCCAAGTGTCAATTGAATTACACCTTTAATGAACATTTGCGTCCGTCGCCAATCGCTCGAATTCGCGCTATCTTATCGTTTCGTTTTATTCTCGTTCTTCACCTTGAAACACAAAAATATTATTCTCGCGTTCCGTGCCGAATGTATATTGCGAAAAAAAAACCAAATAAAAAGAAACTATCGCGCGATACAATAAAACAAAATTGCAAATCGTCCCGTCAACAATATTTTGTCATCCGCGTTTATATTGGGCAACCAAACGACGAATGACAAAAAAACACACACACACACACACACACACAAAGCAAATGTGGCGGAGTCGGCAGATTTTTGTCGAATGACGATCGCGCGAAATTGCCAAAGTTACGAAGAGGACGTACCGCGCGTTTTAAATTCATCGGCGCCCGAGGAATCCGGTACATAATACACACACGACACTAATAGTACTCCGGGCTGCGTCTAGTAATTTGTATAGTCCCAAGTTCGCGAGGGGAAAAAAAACAGACGAAAGTGAAGAAATACACAAATCTATAAATATACGTACTGTCCTCGCGTACGTACGCACACGCACACGTAACATACGTAAATATATGCAACCTTGGCCAAAATTATCGGCCGTTCGAAATTGTTATTTTTCCTTCAGCACAAAAATAATTGCTATAATAATCAATGGAAAGAAAAAATAACAAAGCAAGAAAAAAATGGCAATTTGGTTGTAAATGTCATTTTTTCTTCGGGACTCGTGCTCACATTTTTCTAGCGAATCTTTTATTCTTTCTGGATGGAATTACGATGGGACCCATATTCGTGGCTAAGGCTATGATTAAGCAGCGTCGGGAGATTGCGAAATAATATTTTGGGATGGTGTTGACGTTTGCAACGTTGGAACGCAACGAAAATTCTGTTTTACATCTTCTTTAGCATATTTTTATTATTACAGGCGATCTTTTCTTATAGATTCATCATCAAGATCGCTCAATAAATATTTTTAATAATTGTCGAAGAACTGTTGTACGTGTAATCAGCCAAAAGAAGTTAAAGCAGTAGTCTGCTTTACAGGCTTCAAAAAATCGATTTGAAGAAGAGGAAGGATTATTGTATGGCCCGGGGATAGCTGATTAACATCTAATTAGTGTAAGTATCCAAAAACTTATATTTTTTTGGACCGAAAACTTTAAAGTCCGTTTTCTCGAGTTTTCATTTTCACAAGTTTTAGAAAACGGTGCCGGCGATAGCAAAAACAATATATGTCCGATCGAAAAAAAGTCAAAGTGATCTAGCTTCAGTATTAAATTATCTTCTATTTGAACTAAAAAAGTTGGACAAAAGTACTATTCAAATTACTTGTTTTGCAACTTGAAGTGAATTTTTTTTCTTCAAAAAAGTGAATTTTTTTTTCAAACTTCGAAAAAATTTGGAATTTCATCACTTCTTCGGTATTTTTTTAGTTCATATAGAAAAGGAACTTATAAAAACTAAAAAAAAATTTGGTTCGGCTCTTTCAGATGCATCGCACGACCTCCATCACCGGCACCGATTTACAAGTGCAGACTCCAGGCGCCCCAGAAAAATCGTTACAACTTTGAAAAATTACAATATTTTTTAATAATAAAAATTGTTTTTTAAAGCTTGAATATAATACACTATCGTCTCAAAATTTCGTTCACGGCAATCATTTCCTTCCCTTTAAAAAAAAATTGCTGAAAAAACGCTTTTTTTCGGCTTCTAAAGCAGACTACTGCCTTAAGTTGCAGTCCAACGATGCAAACTTCAGCATCGTTATTTTGGGCCCGTTATATAAACGGGCATTATTACGATACCCGTGGTCCCTAATTCCGCACGCAGCCTTCATATTTGACCCAAGACTTTTTTCAAGAGTTGTAAAAATCGAAATTCGAACCTTAAGGGGGTGAAACGGGGGTTTTAAAGTTTATACTAAGCAACAAATTTTTTTGTCAGATTTCCATGAACTTGGTATAAATACACTTCAATACAAATAATTATACATGTATCTGTTTGGGTTTGTGTGGTGTATTTATGCCAACTCAAACAAATACAGTTAAAGGGTTGAAAGTACTACTTGACTGTCTACACGCACCGAACAGCGAGGATAACATATAGTGTTATATATATAAAATAAATTTGCTAAGTTTCAAGTAAATCTGGTCAAAAAATATGTTTTCCCACACAAACGTTAACACTCCCGTTTAAACCCCTTAAAGGTTAAATTTTGGAAATTGCTGAAGTACATGTTTAATTATTTGTATATTAGTGTATTTATGCCAAGCTTCGAGTAAATCTGACAAAAAAATGTGTTGTCTCGTACAATCTTCAACACCCCCGATTGACCCGCTTAAGGGTCGAATTTTTGGAAATACTAACATACGTGTTTCATTATTTGTGTTGTAGAATATTTACAAAGTTTCAAGCAAGGCTGACAAAAAAATATGCTGCCTCATACAAACTTTAAAACCACTGTTTCGCCCCCTTAAGGGTCGAATTTATATTTTTACCACTCTTGAAGAAAAGTCTTATTTTGGGTCAAATATGAAGGCTGCGTGGTAAGAATTAAGGGCCACAGATATCGCAATATCCCCTAAATATGTAATGTTTGTTGTCAGGACATCTGATTGACTTGAGGACGGTTGTCAAATTTGTTTAAAACCAATCGCTGTCAATATATGAAAAAATGTATTGTCATAAAGATATAGAAAATATATAATTTATATGAATTATTATAATTACATATACAGGGTGTTCTGTTATGAATGGATACTCCTGAAACTGTCAATAGGTCAGATCACGTTCTACTATGTGCTGGAATTCTAAAATTTAGTATTTAGTAAAAGTCCCACTTACTAAATTGATTTAGTAAAAGTCCCACGGTTTTCGAGATAAAATCATTTGCTTTTGGTTTTTCGCATGCCATTTCTACAAATGATACATTTTCTGACTCGGTTAAAAAAAAATAATTTTGGTTATTTGTTTTATCTAGAGAAGTCTTCTTTTTAACCTCAAATGTTAAGAAAACTTAATGAAAAAAGATCTTATGCAGAATTTTCATACCAGCCAATTCGAACATCTGACTTTGATAGCCTGCTGTGTAAAAAAAAAATGTACTACGCATATCGTGCCAATTACTTTAAAAAGTTGCTTAGTTATTGTCGATTCCTATCATTTGTAGAAATGGCATGCGAAAAACCAAAAGCAGATGATTTTTTTTCCAAAAATAATATGAAACCGAAAATCTCGAAAACCGTGGGTCGTTCACGAAACTGAAATTCCAGCATATAGAAGGATATGATCTGACCTATGGACAGTTGCAGGATTATCTATTCATAACAGGACACTCTGTATATGTATATTAGGGTGACACAAATTTGAGCTCCATTATTTTCCCTTTTTCTCGCCATCCAATTATCTTTTTTAAAGAAAAAAAAATGGTCACGAGCGATGCGAGCGGTCGAAAAATGTTTAGAGGTCGCTCAAGCCTTCCGAAAATTCAAATTTTCATCAAAAAATCGATTTTTTTTTTTCGTTCACTTCTCACACATGATTTTACGCTTTATAATTTTTAAATTAACCTCGCGGAAGCTCTAGTCAGTCAATGAATATTTAGTGGTCGCTCAAGAGCTTCGAAATTTCCAATTTTCGTCAATTCTTTTACTCTTCCCACACATAAATTTGACGCATAGTAAAATTTTCCAAACATTCATCGATTTTCCTCAAAAACAGATTTTTAAAATTTGCCTCATACTGCAAACCCAAGAATTATAATCTTTCGTCTCATAAAATAATTCTCTAAAGCTCTTGTCCGTAAAAAAAATTATATGTCCCCCGTTTTATCGCGTTAGAAGGGTGATGTCAATTTAAAAAATCCGTTCCTAAAGAAAAAAAAAAGGATCAATTGTTTTGAAAATTTCCGTGTTAAATTTATGATTGCGAAAAAAAATCTCGACAATTAGAAATTTCGAAGCTCTTGAGCCACCACTAAATATTCATTGGCCGGATAGAGCTTTCGCGAGCTTAACTTCAAAATTATAAAGCGTAAAACTCATGGGTGAGAAGTGAACGAAAAAAAAATCGATTTTTAATGGAAATTTGAATTTTCAGAGGCTTGAGCGACCTCTAAATATTTTTTGACCGCTCGCATTCGCAACATTCGCGACAATTTATTTTTTTCTCTTCAAAGTAGATAATTGGATGGTGAGAAAAAGGAAAAAAAATAGAGCTCAAATTTGTGCCACCCTAATCTATGTGCATCCACGTACCAGATATACCAGATATATTATTACGTAATATATACGTGATATAATACGCAGAAAAAAAACATGGCCGAAGCGTAAGGTTGGGCCGAAAAATAGCTCTAGAAAAAAAGTGAACTATATTGGTAAATATATAAAAAATATATTCTTATAAATATATAACAAACATGTCATTATATTTATGTATTATATATATATATATATATATATATATATATATATATATATATATATATATATATATATATAAAGATGATTTTGAACCCATTTTTGGTCTACATAAAATTGAGTATCGAGACCCTAGGCTAAAACGAGGACTTCGAGGTCGATTATTCTCAAACTGACTTTTCCCTATGCATATAATAATTGAAAGACTGTTCCATACGTGTTCGGTGTGTAGAAACGATATCGTGGATCGTTTAGGTTGTCTAGCGACAAAGGATACGCGTCTTGCCGGTCTGGCGGCTTACGTCATTTTTCTTTCCGTACAAACGCAAGTGAGAGCGCCGAGGCGGCATCTCCCAGTCTGTAGATTACTATGTATCCATATATGTGTCTGCGTACACACTCAAATTTATGTACGCGGAGACGCATGTGCCCATAGACGAGTGGATCGTGAGAGGCCGTCTGGTCTCTCCGGGCATTATTCCACGTCTAGCGCTTGTCTAGCCACTCGACCGTCACTACAGCCACAAAACACTACGAGCAAATGGGAGAGGGGGCATGCCGTTAGACGGCGTAGACTCACCGTGTAGATATATATACATATATATATATATATATATATATATATATTTCTCTTTTTCTTTGTGCTGGGCCTCACGAAAAATGTCGAGGTCCCAAAAGACTCGTTACGTTCGCGTAACTATGCGAATGTCTTGGACGGAATCGCAAGACCGAACCTTCGATGTTCATGACGTCGAAGTTTGCATCGTAGGAATGCAACGAAAATTATATATTTTTTTTTTTCAATTTCCCAAATTCCTTTTGGTAGATTTGAGCTACGAAAATCTCGCGAACATTGTTTAGAATTTTTATTTAGCGACCTGTGACCTAAATTTGAGAGTGTGATTTTGGATAATAGAAATAAGGGATTGAAAAGAATTTCTGGTAAATATTCGGAGGGGGTCTTCTGTTGGAATCGGGTTAATTTGTTAATTTTGTTTGGGTTTGTTCGTTAACCCAAACAAACGAAAAAAAAAAATTAGTCTCATATTTACCGAATGTCCGTTCCATTCCAACGATGCAAATTTCAGGCAGATCTTATTAAGTGCAATTTATTGCATTATTGTGCGATCAATTTTTCAATTTTTTTTTTTCGAATCCAATGTCCATTGGATCAAATTCAAGAGGGTTGAAAGTTCGGCGGGAGGAGGCCCCCCCCCCCCCCCAGTGAGTAAAAAACGATCGTTGCCAGATGTTTCACGAACGCATCGCCCGTTAATATCTTTCGCGCAATGAACTGAGGATACGTTGCCAGTCTCAAAGACTTTCTTTCACGCTACTCTTATCTCTAGACGTTTTCTTTTTTTTTTTCGTTCCGTTTCTCGTTTTTTCTGCTCTACGAATTCTCTCGACGAGCTATCGCTATCGGACACTTCTATCGTTTTAATTATATTATTATTGTTATTATTATTATTATTATTATTATCATTAGTAAATAAGGAACGAGAGGGACAAAAATTAGGATGAGATCTCGAGCCGTTTGTATCTTCTTTGGTTTCGTTTCTTATTTATTATTATGGACAATTATAATTAGGAACTTTTCTTCGTTTCTTTTGTTTTTTTTTCTGAGCTCTGAGAATTCTACGGACGGGCTATCGGCAGAGGAAGCTCTTTTCGTCTTTATCGAAGTTATTATTATTAATGAATAGGAAACAAAATGGAAAAGGGAGACGAAACGTCTCGAGATCACATCTCGTGGCGTTTTATTGTCTTTTTTTTACATTCATTATTGATAACATTTATTATTTGGAATAAAACGTCTCGAGATCGTATCTCGAGACGTTGTGTTTTTTTTCTTCGTTTGGTTTCTCGTTTTTTTTAGCTCTACGAATTATCCCAACGAGCTATTGACATTGGGCGCTTTAATGGTTTTAATTTAATTTCTTATTATTATCAATAGTAAGTAACAAACGGATGGAAAAGAAATTTTGGGATAAGTTCTTGAACCGCTTGACTCTTTTTTCGGTTTCGTTTTTTAAATTATTTATTATGAAGAAGAATTATTATTACGAACTTTATTCCTTTCTTTTGTACTTTTTCTGAACTTTCGTCCAATTTGTTATTATTATTATTATTAACAATCAATAAAAAACTTAAAGAAAAAGAGAAGTTGACAAATTTCATGATTTATTCATTCCCAAATTTTCAAACGCGTTTTTCTCAAAACCACGCTTTTCAAATCGGTACCCAAAATTTCTCGAAAACCAATGAACCGATTGCCTTGAGGTTTTTTGTGGTTATTCTATACACCATTATCCAGTACTTGTCATAGGATTTTCTTTTTCCGTTACTTAGTTTTTGTTTTATAGGCAAAATAATAACTAATTTTTGGCCCCAAAATCACTATTTAT
Source organism: Ophion ellenae (assembly GCA_963210295.1). Lineage (NCBI taxonomy): Eukaryota > Metazoa > Arthropoda > Insecta > Hymenoptera > Ichneumonidae > Ophion > Ophion ellenae. The sequence goes on from OY723391.1 coordinate 42,163,880, forward strand.
GTTCAAACGTCCGCCATTTTGTCATAAATCGATATTTTCAAAATCGGCTATGACAAGTACTAGATTATAGTATCTAATTTAATAATCTTTTTGGTTTTTTGTTTCAGATGATTTTCGAAGAAACGCCAGTGGGTACCGTATACGCAGATTTTTTTACGACGCTCCAAGGATCATACAATATCCTTATATATTTTTGATATTTTTAAATACAGAAAATTAAACATATTTTTGAATGTATATACTTTCCGATAATTAAAACCCCAATCTGAAATTTCGAATAGTTTTCCTTGAAAAAATTCACAAAAATGACCTTTTTCCGGCTCCCAGGTGTATATCTCCCCTTAATTTATTCGTCTTTTTCGAACTCTGCGAACTCTCCCGCCAAGCTATCGCCACAGGCCGCTCATCTCTCCTCAATCTAAGTTATAAAAATTTCTTTTAATCAATCGTTTCTCAAGCGTTTCGATCGAACTTACCAAAATATGTTAAAATTTCGATGCAATATTCTCGTTAATTTTTCTACTCGATTCTCGAGGCTTGAGCCGAAACCAAATTGGCCTTCTGAATGTGAACCGAATTTACTGCGTACGCGTATCCTTGTACATAGCTATTAGTGTATAGTATAACAAAGAAAGAGCAAAAGAGCGAGATAAAGAGTGATAGAGGGAGGGAGGAGGGGGGGGGGGGGGGGGCAAGAGAAGTACTGAAGGCGAGAATGTGAGAGAGTGCGGGGAGCACGATCGTTCATTTTGCGAATATACAGACTGAAGGACACTACCGGACGCTCAGCTGCGCTGGATTGCTCTTCCTAACCTCTTCACGGGATTTCGCGCACGTCTATGTATATATCCATATGTATACAGGGTGTCCTGTTATGAATGGGTAATCTTGCAACTGCCGATAGGTCAGATCATATCCTATATGCGGGAATTTCAGTTTAGTAAAAGTCCCACGGTTCCCGAGATGTTGGGTTTTATGTTATTTATTGAAAAAAATCATCTGCTTTTGGGTCTTCGCATGCCATTTCTACAAATAATGTTAATCGACATCAACTAAGCGACTTTTTTAAGTAATTGGCACGATATGCGCAGTACATTTTTTTTTTAAACCGCAGGCTATCAAAGTCAGATGTTCGAATTGGTTTGTATGGGAATCCTGCATAAGATCTTTTTTCATTAAGTTTCCTTAACATTCAAGGTTAAAAAGAAGACTTTTCTAGATAAAACAAATAACCAAGAGTATTAAAAAAATAAACTGGGTTATAAAAGTTATCATTTGTAGAAATGGCATGCGAAAAACCGGAAGCAGATGATTTTTATTCCGAAAACCATGGGACTTTTACTAAAGTAAATGAAAATTCTGCATAAGATCTTTTTTCATAAAGTTTCTTTAACATTTAAGGTTAAAACAGAGACTTTTCTAGAAAAAAAAATAACCAAGAGTATTTTTAAAAAACTGGGTTAAAAAAGTTATCATTTGTAGAAATGGCATGCGAAAAACCGAAAGCAGATGATTTTTATTCCGAAAACCATGGGACTTTTACTAAAGTAAATGAAAATTCTGCATAAGATCTTTTTTCATAAAGTTTCCTTAACGTTTAAGGTTAAAAAGAAGACTTTTCTAGCTAAAACAAATAACTAAAAGTATTTTTTTTTAACTGGGTAAAAAAAGTTATCATTTGTAGAAATGGCATGCGAAAAACCAAAAGCAGATAATTGTTATCTCGAAAACC
>OY723391.1:42165811-42205811 GCA_963210295.1 Ophion ellenae
AACAAGCGAGGACATTTCGCCGAGGGGCTTAAGGGGCGAAAAATCTTCCCCCACTGCGCTCTACCGTAACGCGGGACACAGCTCTGTCACAACCGCAAATTTTGCAACTCTTGTACGTACACACACTCACACATGGGTACACACGGATGGCTACACTACGAGAAGGTCGTAGCTATCGCAACGCTGGACGCGAAACCCAAGATCGTCGCGTCCTTTCGTTCCTCACGAGGGTCCGAGCTCAGATCCTCCAGAAGGGCGCAAGTCCTGCGAGATAGCGCAGGGAAACGGGGCCTCGACGCGTCTTTTTGGCCATCCGTCCATCTGGACAGCGGGACCAGACGAGAAAGAGCGAGAGAGAGAGAGAGAGAGGGAGAGAGGAAGCTCGAAAAGACCCCTCTGTATTCCATTCGCATGTGAGAGTGCACGTTTGTGTGACTGGTCCACACCGCCAATTCTTTTGGCCCCACCAGAGAGAACGACATCTCCGCTACTACGACGGGGACGATGACGACGAGAAAGCGTCAGCTTCCTCACCGACGAAAAACCCTTTGGCCCCCCACCATCCTGACCCGCCATTCTCCTCGCGGCGACACCGGACACTTTGCCCTCTCTTTTATATATAGATATCAATGGCCAACAGGTGACTTTGAAGACATTCGGCTTCGGGGAACGTCCTCGTAGACGTCAATCGTCTCCGGACTCGACATTATGCAAACCCCGATGGCTTTGGATTGAGCATTTTCGTGCAAAGGTCACTGGAAGGACAGCGATGTCGCTGAAATTCGTTTGGAAGATGCCGAGGACTGGGGACAGCCGGACAGCTGATGGACGTTGCATACGGTGGGTTTGGAAATGAACTTTTTCCGTGTTTGTGTGTGGGGGTTCGTGTGACGGTGTCACGATTCTCCCCCAACTCGACGACTACTGAGATGACTGAGAACGACAAGAGGATTCTCCTTCCAAATCTCTACCTAGCTGCTTTCGGCTCGCCGAAATCCAACCGCGTCTACCCTCTCCAAGCCTTCTTCGAATCCCACTTCGAATACTTGGCCTGGGTGTCCCACTGCTGGCGAAAATTGACCGATCGCTTCATCCCCTCTGCTGTTCGCTGCACACTCCACGTCCTGGAGAAGTGGCTACTCGGCCAACTCCATGGAGCATCGGAGACCGCTAGTGCGCAGCCCCAAGATTGCGAACAGTTAGATACAAGTCGAATAGGCCAAAGGAGGTCACTTTGGACGCTGATTATTGCAGGCGCGATTCCTTTGGGTGAGGATCCCGCTGGGGTGGCGGAGGCTATTGATGCGTGGGTGGAGGACGTACGTTTTTGGGTTTGTTTGGAGTTGGGTTTGGTTGGAGGTCCTTTCTCGTTGATTTGTCGGAGGCGATTGATGCGCGTCGTAGGTGGAGGGGATGTACGTGTTGTTTGGGCTTGTTTGGGTGTCGGGACACTTGTGGAGCTCGTTTCGCACCCCTCGGGCTGGGGACCTCCCCACTCGGCGTGAGCTTGAGGACACGGAGAGCTTTAGGGACGATCGATTTGGCGTGATCCTTTTTTTTTTACAGCGAGAGGATCTTCGCGATGATGGGGTTGTTTGGATTTTTTGGGGGAGCTTAACGCCGGGCGGAAGTGGCGGTATATGGTGATCGGGGGGGACTCGATTTTTTTTGTGAGTTTCTATATATTTTGTTTTGTATATTTTTTTATACTTATAAAAATGAGCTGAAGGCGAAACAAAATCGCCAGCGTGACGAGGAGACGATGGAGTGGTTTTTCAGTTCCAGGACGAAACCCAAACAAACCCGGGGAAAAGCATCACCGTGAAAAAGGAACTACCAAGAAACGTCCGATAAAAATATCGTCCTGAAGATTTAGCAATAAAAAATGGACTAGTTGCTTCAATGTACATGAATGATAATCATCCACTGGATACACTGGGGAAAAAAAGCAATTGAATAAAAAAAAATATATTGGTTGATTCAAATAAATGTCTGATCGCGGAGTGCCACCGATATATGAGATTGTTGCAATACTATAAAATATTGGAAAATGTGATTGATTCAAATAACATGCTATTTTATTTTGAAATCTCTTCTTTTCTCTGAATATCTGCATTGTCCTTCATATAAAATTATATTCTATTGAAATCATTCTATACACAATCCGTAGATGTTGGGATGAAATAATTAAGCGGTTGCTACAACATTTTTTATTTCGTACAAAAATATAAGCAATATGATTAATTGTTTCTTTACTGCATTGAAACGAATATGCCATGGGACGTAAGTTTTTCAATTTATTTTAAATCTTAAATAAAAAGTGAGCATAGAATGATCATACACGATAATAGTGGAGAAAATATCAGATATCCAATGGAATACCCATGGAGAGAATATCAGATATTCAACTGATAAGAACAGATACTACACTTTGATCTCAGCCACAGGGCAAGAAGCGATACTCTTTAGAGTTTCTTCGGCGTTTAAGTAGATTTTCGGTTCGCGCTACGCTTACGAGAAACGAGCGCGCGTGCGGCTTCTAGCGGTTACTCCGAGAACTACGGGTTTCCTCATACCTATAATTTCGGTGGCGCTCGGCCATGATTTGGTTGAATTTTTTCAACCAAATGCGCAAGAAACAAATTTTATTTTCGCATAGTTTTTTAACGAATTCAGACATTTGCTTAATATTTTTCAAACAAAATACAATATCAATATTATAACGAATAAGGGGGCGTTCATTAATTACGTGAGGCGTTTAGGGGGGGGGGGGGGGGTCGAGCGAAATCTCACCCAATCTCACGTGGGGGAGAGGGGGGGTTCGGCAAATATCACGTAATTTTAGTAATTCTAGTAATTTTAGTAATCACATAATTTTTATCACGTAGGGAGAGTCTCCCTACTACTTTACATGGTGGAGTAAATGGTACTACAACCGCAGTTACTTCTACTACAATTTATTTTCCGTGAACGTATGCATTTTGACAGATCTCCCCCGAGATTAGGGGTGGGGGAGGGGGTCGAGCAAAATCTCACGACATGTCACCAGGGGGAGAGGGGGGGGGGGGGGGTCGTAAAATCGCCAAAATCACCTCACGTACTTAGTAGATGCCCCCTAATGTACTTGAAAATCAATATCGGATATGGTGAAAAAAATAAAATAACATATTTAGTTAATGGAAATTTTATCTGAATCAAACGAATGAAATTCAATTTTTCTTGTGTACTCGAATCAACAATATTCATGTTATGAATTGAAACGCTTTTTTTGTTCATTGCAGAAAATGCATTCAAAACTATATAATTTGATCGCGATATTTTTTTAGATAGTTTTAATAATATATTGTTCTCGGCTAACAATATATTTTTTTAATGAAAAAAAAACTTAATTTTATCATGTCATTAAAGTCAATAGCGTTTTGTTTGGACTAATAAATCCGATTATTTATACCAACAATTTTACAATTAAATCAACGAAATTTTATTCAATAACACCAATGATATTGGATGAATGATTTTTTTTCTCAGTGTAGCCATACAAACCCAAACGAGCCCAAAACCAGAAAATCGAAGTGCATACGACGTGCGCGTATTTGAATGGCAGTTCGATAAATGAATGCTTGGTTCGCTGCGTCATATGCGTTCACCATTGTTGCTACTTTCCCATGAAATTTATTCCGAAATAGATTCGTCGAGAGCTTTTTTTTTAATTTTGTAATTGGCGTTTTGGGCTGATTCTTTGTTTTCGGATATTTCGACTAGCATAATCTCTTCGTCACAATGTTTGCCCGCCAAGCAGCAAATTTTGAAAATCTTTTGGGAAAAAAACCTCAGGTCTGTGTGAGCTCCTCATGAATAATGTGCACGTTTTATTTTTGCACAATGAGGCCTCGTTCGACGTAAGAGACAGACTCGTAGATAACGTTATACACGTCTGTAACGTCTGGAAAACGTGTAATTTTTCAGTCACCTTAAGGGGGACATACCTTTGGGCGAGGAAAAAATTTGCGATTTTAAAGATTTTTTTAAAAGGAAAAGTTTCTTCCTCACTTTTTTAGACTTGCGGTATCTTTCATTATTACTTTTGGCTGTTACATGGAGTTTTTTTAAAATTTGATTTATCTTCAAAAATGGCGGTGGTATGGCACGATCTTCTGACTGGGTTGCGGCGGATTTTGTCATACGCCGTGATACTTAGCGTCGGCAGAATTAATCTGAAAAAAAAAACCAAAAAATATTTTCTTCCATTAATACTCATACGCAGAATATGAACCAATAAAAAGTAAGAAATTTCAAAAATCGATGAAATGGTACGCTTTGAAACAAAAAGATTGAACTTTCCGAAAAAAATGGCTACATTTTGCAATAAAAAATCCTTTTTTTTAATTTTCAAAACCATGTAGGTTCGTGTTTTGGACAATAAGGTTGGAACGATTCATACCAAATTTCATCAGAATCGGTCGATTAGTTTTTTGGCTATGCGTCACGCCAGTTTTGAAAATGCAGTTTAGAAGACCGTGCCATACCTCCGCCATTTCGAAAGGTCAATCATTTTAAAATCACCATGTAACAGCCAAAAGTAGTAAAAAAACATACCCTAAGTCATAAAAAGGTGAAAAATTATTTCCTTAAAAAAAAAAAAATCATGAAAATTAGCAATTTTTTCGTCATCTCCGGGCGAGGCACTCTCGCAAGCGCCATAAAGTGAATCGAATTAACGTTTGAACGAGATCGTACCGCGAATAGGGGATGAAATTTGAAAAAATTTGTGGAAATGTAAAAATTGTGCTTTTTTCATGGCAAAGAGGAAAATCTTTTTTTTTTTTTAATAACACAAGTATTTTCCCTCGCATATTCTCGCGCGAATTTTTTTCCGACGATAATATTTTTCACTTACGCGCTGTCTGGTAACAAAAAAAAAGGAGGACGAAAAAATAATTGCAGCCTAATGTATTTCGCGTATGTTGGTCCTTAGTTCATTACCTCCTCGAGTGCGGAATCTTGGCTCGCGCGGCACTCCGTTCCGGAGTAAATACACGCATATATATGTATTCATATATGTATGTATGCATGAGGGCGTAAGCGTTTGTGTATGTACACACCGTTTCAACTTCTCCCTCGGTGAACCCCGGAAACCTGTGGAGCCTCTTCGGGCTGCGAATACGTTCTCGCCTCGTTCCTTCTCACCGTTATACTCCTCGGGATATTCTCTCATCCGTTTCCCGCTCTTCAAAATTTGGCAAATACGCTTAATTCATTTTTCAATCATTATAACGCAAAACCGGCAATTGTACGACTCGAGGCCGTCCAACGAGGCTTTATGAGGGTAATCCTTTCTTTCTTTGATAAATGAGGCATTGGGCACTTTTTTTTTGTATCGACATTCGGCATTTGACATTTTTTTTGAATAGTCGTCATTTTTTGGAAGTCTTGTGACGCGAATGAAGTATTAATAAAATAAAAACTTTCCATAAATGTTATTATACAAAACCGTTATGAAAGTGACATTACGTCAAAAGAAAATAAACAAATCGTTGGTAAAAGTCTGCAGGATCGAAAAATAATATTTTAACATATTGTAAATAAAAAATAATATTTTTTGTTTCTATAGAAACAATGCAACAAACATTCATTAAGATGCATGAGAGTAAGCAATTATTATTCGTTTTATTTCTGTAGGTTTTTATTGAGATTCAGTTATTTTTTTTCGTTAAGTTATTATTTTTATTATATGTTCTATTTTGTTGAGATCATTCAAGATACTTTTTATTTTATTGAGATTTTTGTATTTCTTCTTAGTAATTTTGATTGTATTTTTTGTATAAATACTGACAGCGATTTTTTCTACTACTTGGATTACTGCTGTAAGGGTTATTACTAGTTAAAGGTTATTATAAAAAAATGAACATTTTGTGTTCGTAGATTTTTATGAAGATTTTTTTATTTTTATTTTATTAAGATAATTTACGATATTTTTTATTTTATTGAATTTCAGTATTTCTTCTTAGCTTAAATTTAATTGTATTTTTTTGGAAAAACACCGACAGCGATTTTGTCGACTACTCGAATTACTGCTGCAAAGGTTATTATAAACAAAATGAAAATTTTGTTCCCGTAGATTTTTAATTTGTATTATATTAAGATAATTTAAGATATTTCTTATTTTATTCATTTTCGTATTCAAATTTAATTGTATTTTTTGTATAAATACTGACAGCGATTTTTTCTACTACTTGGATTACTGCTGTAAGGGTTATTACTAGTTAAAGGTTATTATAAAAAAAATGAACATTTTGTGTTCGTAGATTTTTATGAAGATTTTTTTATTTTTATTTTATTAAGATAATTTACGATATTTTTTATTTTATTGAATTTCAGTATTTCTTCTTAGCTTTCTTTGATTTTCGTATTTTTCCTTAGCTTAAATTTGATTCTATTTTCTTGTAAAAATATTACTGACAGCGTTTTCTTCTATTACTCGGATTACTCCTGTAAAGGTTATTGTTAATAAAATTTCACACGAGCAATAAATGATTATTTGTTTTGTTTCCATAGATTTTTACTCAATATTTTCGTTCGTGTTTTTAGCCTAAATGCTATTGTATTAAACAAAAATAATTTATATTTTATTTTAGGTTATTACTGTGAAGGTTATTTCTTCAAATAACATTCACAGTAGTAAGCTTCGCAATTTAAATTTGACTGTATCATTTTTCTTGTAAAAAAAATAGCTATTATTTTTACGACTCAGGCTACTACGCTGAAGGTTAGTACTTTTTTTAACCTCTACACATAATCGCATGTGAGTGGAACTTCACCAGTACAAGAATAGGAATTTTTAATGCGAGCGAGAGATTAATTTTTACAGAAGGAATTTCCAAACGGCAGAATGTCTCAAACAAACCGAATGACTTCTATTCATTTATTTCCACGTCCATTGTGAAAGGAATACCTTATCAAATTTCGAGTCGTTTCGTTCGTTGATCCATCGTCCTCGAGCCAAATAATACAAAAGTCTTCGTCATCTGCAAATAGCTGATTGGAAGACATTAACGAACGAATGAGATGGCGATAATAGGAGGGAGGAAATATTAGAGATCCGAATGTGCACACGTTCGATATCGTTCATATCAGCTAATCATTTTACGATGTGATTATAATTCGGTGATGGAGGTTCTTTGCGGTATCCTGCAAAACCATTTCAATCAATTCCATTCGCTGTGATACTTAACACCGAAATATATATATATATATATCGGTCATGTGTGCGGGGGTGGAAAAAACTATAACGAAATTAATCAAAGCTCGATATCCTCTTGCGACTCTCGCCCTCTCTATCCCTCTGGGTCTCTTTGCCTTCCTCGTGCTATTGACGCAATTATCATGTATCCGAGATTGAATATGACTGTCGCATCAGCGGTCAACGTTACGGGGGCTTCTCACTTAGACGCTAAAAAAGACTATTTTCATGCATTTTTTGATAGGTTTATATTATCGATATTTATATAAAAGTTCTTACACTTAATGAATACACTTTCGAAACACATTTTAAAAAACAATTATTTATTTAAGTCATTATTTATAGACGAAAATGGAGGTTGAAAAATGTCCTGAAAAAATTGTAGGTCTGCGCTGTTGATGAAATCGCGGAGATGGATAATCCGAAACAAAAAAATCGAACGGTTTTAAATTCAGTATGTTGATGGCTATAGCGCATATCATGCGATTTTTTATATACGCAAAAATAACAAAATAGCGGACATTTTTCGAAAAACCAAAAAAAAACGTGTTTTTTTCACCGTTTTTGGAAAAAGAAAATAGTAAATATCAAAAAAATTGAAAATCCTTGATACGCGCTACAGCCATAGCTGTAAAGAATATGTGGTTAAAATTTCGTAAGGATCGGTTCAGTAGGTTCGAAGATTTTATCAACAAGCCGTCAAAAAACGTTTTTTTCGAGAAAAACGCGTTTGAAGTTTGTTTAGGTTACATAAATACCTAAATTTTTTTCAAATGTTTTGAGAAAGTGTATTTATTAAGGGGCTATACCAGTGTGAACGCTGAAAATTTGGGTGATTTTCGGGAATTTTTTGGAAGAAAAGTACTCAATTAAATGTTTCGAAAAATTAAGAATATATTTTGCTATAGTTGAGCTATATTACATAATTTTTTCATAGAAAAATATGGAGATCCAAGCGACTTATGTGCTGCCTTCGGAGGCGCAAAAAAAAGTTCCTCCACTGCTGACATGATTCCGGCCGAATGAGTAGCTGAAACCGAACAAGGAAAAAATTTCGTTAAACTGGAAGGTATTTCCTGTACAATGACGTAGGATTTTCGAAAAATATCAAAATCTAACAAAATGGCGTAGTTATGAAAAAAGTCTGTTTTCTTGCCTATAAAATGGTCGTTTTTTTTCAATGCCAAATCGTCAATTTTCGTCCAATCGAAAATATCGTACGTCATTGTAGAGTAAATATATTCAAGAGTACTCAGTTCAAATTTCAAGTCAATCGGATAATTGTTCATTGAGTTACAATTTCAGCAAATTTGAAAAATCTCATTTCGACAAAAACGCGTTTAAGGGGTTACCCCCACTTGCGATTTTGAAAAAATCGATCTTTTTTTATTTCATTTTTTGAAGTATAGGTATCTGAGAATATTTCCTGAAGATTTCAAGTCGATCCGAACAAAATTGACTGAGATATGAGCGTTGAAAGAGAAGAATCCGCGTTGGAAGAGCGTTGAAAGAGAAACTCTAAACGCGTTTTTCTCAAAATGGCATTTCTGAAGTCGGTGACCAAGATTACTCGAACACCAATGAACCGATCTTCTTGACATTTTCCAGGCTTATTTAATACATAAAAATGTAGTCTTTAATCGTTCGATTTTTTTTTCGAAAAAAATGGCCGTTTTGTAGCCAAAAAACGGCCATTTTTTCGATAAAATCGAACCATTAACTTTGACTGTCCGCCATTTTGTGAAAAATGAATATTTTTTGAAATCCTTCGATTAAAGACTAGTTTATACTTATATTTGACTAAATCCATCCGCATTTTTTTCTTCAGATGATCCACTTCGCCGCAATGTTGGTCACCGCAAACCGTGTATATAAAAACATTATTTCATTGACGGCCATTTGCCACTAAACAATGTAATATTTTTCAATAAAAAAATTACTGAAAGTTCTTCAAGATGTGTTCTTTAAGATGGTATATTGATCGATTAAAAAAGTTTTGTAGTTTTCTTTAAAAAAAATCATGAAAAAGGCCTTTTTTGCGCTACAAGTGGGGGTAACGCCTTAAAGATTTAACTATCGATTTTTGCAAGATAAAATGATTAGAGATATGGCCTTCAAATTTTTACAGGATATTCTCGAAAGTATAAACAGTCGAAAAAGACAAAAAAAACGATTTTTTGGAAGTGTCACACTGGCATAGCCCCTTAAGTGTAACAACTTTTATATCAAAATCTATAATATAAATCTATCAAAAAATCATGAAAATAGCCTTTTTTAGCGTCTAAAGTGAGAAGACCTCTTAATTCGTCCTCGACACTGGGATCGAGAACATCACAACAATATTATTTTTTTGACGGACCGGAATTACATTTGTTCTTCCTCTCATTTTTTCAACATTTTTTCCACCGCGCAGTTAATCTCGTCAGGGGGTGAAAATATTTGTGAATCATTCGTAGGTGCTGATGGTCCTTGTAGAACGCGCGGTTCACGCGAAACTTCGTCGGGTCACAGAAAATCTTTCACTAAAACGGCATTAACGGTGTACGGGCGAGAGATCTGGGCCGCTTCGCGATCTATTTCGAATCTTTGACAGAACGAGCCAACGCTTCAAGAATCAAATATCGATTTTTCTCCACGTGTACACCACGCTTGTAAATGTGCGCGAGAATTTGCTCGTGCGCGACAGCGTGTCGGGGCTCGCGGTTCTTTCGGAAATAGATCTCTCAAACCCGCGACTATTCTAATTCAATTAGTCAAATTCACAGAATCGACGAGAATTCAGAATGAGTCGCCCGTATAGAAGCACGATTCATTAAGATTTAGTCACGGACAGGTTTGTCCCTAATAGAAGGAAGAGTACGTCCTTTTAACGAAATGATATTTATCGAGCGAGTTGACGAAACCTTTTTTAGAAGCCTATTGGGAGGTTGGGCTACTGTGACGACCCAAAAGTCAGGATTATGTTGAAAAATTGATTTTGAAGAAACAAGTAAGATGAACGAAAAATCGTTTGGACATTTATTTCTACGTGTATTGACAATGTTGTGGACCAAATTTCATTTACAAATATTAATAATTGAAGAAGTTATAAACAATCTCGTGAAGGACCTTCGAACGTGAGGGGCTGAACGGTGCACTTGATTTTCGCCACTTGGCTGATCTCAAACGAAAAAAAAAACGACTTTTTTCAAGGATCCGTCAAAATAAAAGTACAGACGTTTCTTAACTTATCTTCATTTGTAATTAAACTTTGAACATTTAACTTTAAGATAATTTACGAAATTGAAACAAATTCCTATCAGAACAACCTTAAAATTACTACTTTTTAAAAATCACGATTGGCTATCTCTCCCGGCGTATCCGGGTGTGATGGTGTGATGGTGTGATGGTCGGGTGTGATAGGAGAAAAGGCGAGATGGCCAGTTACCCAGCATCATGCTCTCAGTTTACTCTTTGGTTTTATGTTTCGAGTCTTAATTTTTTTTTCTTTTGGTCATATATAGAACAAATTTAATCGAAATCAGTATAATTTTTGTGTACCCAAAGTTAGCATACTATCCACTGAAGACAGTCTTCGATGAGAAATGGTTCATAATAATTTTCTCCGCAACATTTTTTTATCATTGTTTCTATATCGTCTTTCTAAGGTTTTCCTAGGTACTTCGTAGGTTCTAGAAACCGCACGAACCGACAATTCATCAATTTTTTACAGCACTAATAGCTGCTTTTAATGATGTTTGAGTCCAGTTCCCTCGCAGGGCAATTGCTTTTCTCTTGTACTTATTAGGCATCTAAAACAAATGTAGAAAAAAATGTATAACTTGAACACATCACAACTAATACTATGGCCACCATACATCGACGGTACGTTGCCATCTCTCCTATGCGAAATCTTGAGGATATAACAAAACACTGTTCGTGAACTATTCAAGAAATACAAAAGTATCTAATTATTTTTCCAAAATAACATCACCACAATGTAAAACATGAAACCTTCAACGAAATTTAACCGTAGACAGAATAATTAAAAAGGATTTTACATATTAAACATTTTTTGGCAAACTTTTGCTCGAACACTTACACACGCGCAGGACGCGGAGCAAATTAAGGGGCTATACCAGTGTGAACGCTGAAAATTTGGGTGATTTTCGGGAGTTTTTCGGAGGAAAAGTACTCAATTAAATGTTTCGGAAAATTAAGAATTAATTTGGCTATATTTGACCTATATTACATAATGTTTTCATAGAAAAATATTGAGATCCAAGCGCCTTATGTGCTGCTTTCAGAGGCGCCAAAAAAAAGTTCCTCCACTGCTGACATGATTCCGGCCGATAGAGTAGCTGAAACCGAAAAAGGAAAAAAATGTCGTTAAACTGGAAGGTATTTCCTGTACAATGACGTAGGATTTTCGAAAAATATCAAAATCTAACAAAATGGCCTAGTTATGAAAAAGTCTGTTTTCTTGCCAATAAAATGGTAGTTTTTTCAATGCCAAATCGTCAATTTTCATCCAACTAAACATATCCTGCGTCATTGTAGAGTAAATATATTCAAGAGTACTTAGTTCAAATTTCAAGTCAATCGGATAATTTCTCTTTGAGTTACAATGTCAGCAAATTCGAAAAATGTCATTTCTAAAAAAACGCGTTTAAAGATTTGACTATCGATTTTTGCAAGATAAAATGATATTGATATAAATGATAATGATATTCTTAAAAGTATAAACTGTCGAAAAAGGCACAAAAAAATCGATTTTTTGAAAGTGTCACACTGGTATAGACCCTTAAGCAGTAACAAGTGAAATCTAGTGCGCGTTTCTATGAAACCGCGCATTATTGGCCATCATTTAGCGCACATTTATATTGGCCATCTTCCTTATGGCCAACTTGACCGAGCTTTTCTTGTTATCGTGTTTCCATTGTCAAAATAAATGTTTGCATATTTGTTCGTTTGTTCAAGGAAAAATGTCATCAAGATTGTTAATAACTGATGAAAAACAATGATAATTAGAAAAACGTCGGTCAAGACTAAACTACTATTACACTGAAAAAGTGTACCAAATTTCAAATTAATCGGGTCATCAGATGTCGAGAAATCGTGTACACCGTTTTAAAAAACTTAGTTTCGAGAAAAAAAACGTTTAACAGACTACTTCTACCTAAGTTGGTCAAAAAATGGCACTTTCCAAAAATATTTTTATTCGATGTCATCACCTTTCAGCTATATCTTCTGAAAATTTGATTGGAATATTCCTAAAATTGAATGAGCTACAGCTTCTAACAGTCGGCCTCGCACTGTTTTCAAAGTCTGTGGACATGATATCTCGAGAACCACTTGATGGATTGTTCCCAAATTTATAGGAGATACGACGAGGAACATTTAAAGGTCGTTGGCGATCTCACTTTTTAAAAATCGATCTTCATTTTTCAATAGTTACGCGAAAATGACGACTTTTTTCATAGATTTTGCATGCTCGAGTTTCAATTCGTGGCCACGTTGTTAACAAAAGTTATCTTAAAAATCGATGATCGTCAAAGACTTATATTTAATGTTAACTTGGATAACCCTTTTGGTTCTTAGATTTTGGATGGACCGTTCAAGCTGGAGTGAGTCCACCGCCAAACGTAGCGAAAAAAAGCTTTATCTGCCTGTGGCCATTTTTTGTTGTTGTTTTTCTGTTTTTTTTTGGTAATTTCTTTTAAGGCTTTCGATATAGGTACTTTTGTGTTAAGAAAAATGCGTTTCTTTTTTACCAAACGTTTCCCAGAAAAGAATAGGAATTTGGCCATTTTTTTGGCCTCTCGGTAGATAGAGCCCCTTAACGTTTAACCAGCAGTCCTATCGCTGTAATCATGAGTTTACCTTCAATCTGCTATTCCTGCACCATATGTTGGACCTTCGTCTTCAGTTTAAGTTGCCTCAAGCGACGAACGGGCGTTCGTCATTTTCGGAGTAGCCTAACCCCTTAATTATTAAAAAAAAAAAAAAACGTTCAAACGATCGCGATAATTGACTAGATTTGTCGCTATTTTTGTTTCGGGGGTTCAAATCGTAATAATTATCGTCAATAATCCAAAAGTCTGGTACACACTTTATTTTTTTATATTTTTCACTGCTACGGTATTAAAATATGATGCAGCCGCGAATAAAATATGCATGTTCTCTTGCCACCCAACAAAACTGAATTAAAATAATATGCAGTTGAAACAGATGAAATATGCATCTACTTTTGGCCACTGTGTGCATCAATTTTTTTTCCTGCGTATTCGCGACGTATCTTATGAGAATATCATTCGGGATCCATTCTAACGTGCATTAGAAGAACATCAATAATTCACTGGCACTCTCGTTCATTGCAGAGACAGCGCACATCACGAATCGCATTAATTATTCTTGGATTAATATATTCCTCGATTAAGATATTAAAATACATTTGCAATTTTCTTGTATTCTCGGTTTTGGAGGCATCTTGAAAAGTTAATGCTAGAAAATTGGGCCACGTTCTCTTCTTCTCTCACTGTCTTCGAGAATATGATTAATCAAAAATTTACTACGTCGGGCTGTCTCATTTCACGTGACCTGTCGATTCTTCTGCGACTGTGATTTTTGCTCACCTGAGTCGGGCACACGACGGGGAGAAGTAAAATCATTGCGAAGTAAAATCAACCCGAGAATTAGTGATGCCAAATAATTTTCCACCTTGTGTCAGCCTTTCACCAAACAGCAATGCTTACAGTATTTCTTTGTCTGTAAAATAAACCCAAGCACTGATTTCTTGAATTCTTTAATCCAAATTACATTTTATGAAACAAATATATATAAGTCTAATCAAAACAAATATTTTTTAACACGAAACAAAGTAAATTGGTTTTATTGAGATTGATATGAAGGTCATTGTTAATTATTGAAAAAATGTCTGTAGATATCTCTTAACAATTTTTGACTGGATATTAAAAAAAAAATTCATCCACTTTGTGTCTCGTAAGATAAAGTTTTTAAAATAGATTCACGATTCACTTTTTGCTGTCGCAAAAAAAACTTAAGTTTCCACATCTTTTTCCCGCCTCTGTACTAGTCTTACCCCTTAAGGTCTATTTCGATCCGATCCATATTAGTTTCTTCAGTGCCTGAGGAACCTCCACTCCGTTGTGATGCCCACGACCATCCGCCGTAATCGCCCGTGCTGAAATTGTTGTAGGGATCCAGATGGATTCCCAGACTCGTCTCTATACTAAAACGTCACGCTCCTACATTGGATTCTAATCGGGATTCCTAATTAGAATCCAATTAGAATTCTAAACGTTTCCTACATTATCGAAAAGAAACCGATACGATTCTTGATCGATCTCATTGCATTCTGTACGTTGAATTTTCTAAACAAAATTTATATATATACAAAATCGGTGGGCCTTAAAAAGGTGTAAATCGCTCAAAAAAGTACAGTGAAACGTCGTTTATACGCTTTGCACTTATACGTTTTTATCATTTATAGTGAAATTTTTCTAGCCCCATCAGATTTCGTTCGTAAAGATGATAATAAAGTTTCATTTCTACGTTTTTTGCGCTTATACGTTATTAATTTTATTGCCCAGTGTCGGTTTCGCGGTTCATTTTTTGAAGTTATACGTCAATCACACGTGATATTCTCTTGCCGGAGAAAATTTCATATGACTGTGTTTTGATGTCTTGTTCGATGTTTTGATGTTTCTTACCTCGACTATGTATGCATGTACTGTGATGACATATCTCTTATCAATAGCTTAGTGATACAAACTTGCATTAAATAAAAGTTGAAAACGGAAATTCGAAAACTTGAGTTGGCCCATTACGCAATTATAACCAATCAAATTTTCAATTGGAAAACTGAACATCAACTTAATAGATGTACTGCTATAGAAAAACATCGTGAATTATGCACCAATCGCCTTTTTTAAATGTTAAAGAGTTTCAGATACATACTGTATTTCACTTCTACGTTATTGTCACTTATACGTCGTATTTGATGTACCCCTTGAAAAATGTATAACTGAAGATTCACTGTATATCTTAACGGGCTACATCTGTCTAGGTGGGTAAAAAACTGCATTTGCCATAAACATTTTTACTCGATAGTATCATCTTTTTAGCTATGTTCCCTGAAAAGTTCACTGAAATATTTTTTAAATCGAATGACAGTTTTAGCAGTCTGCTGGGTAGCAGCATCATACTTCTACTTTTGAACGTGTTCTTTTCCAAACACTGTTTTCAAAGTCGGTGGACATGATATCTCGAGAACCACTCCATAGATTGTTTTCAAACTTACAAGAGATACGATGACAAACATTCAAAGGTCGTTGACGATCTCACTTTTTCAAAATGGATCTTTATTTTTTAATGGTTACGTAAAAATCACGACTTTTTTCATAGATTTAGCATGCACGGGTTTCAATTCATCACCAGGTTGTGAGAAAGAATGTTTTGAAAAATCGACGATCGTCAACGACTCGTATTTATTGTTATCTTGAATAACCCATTTAGTTTTTAGATTTCGGATGGCCCGTTTCAGCTGCAGAGTGTCCACCGCCAAACATCGCTTCAATAAAAAATGCTCAAACGATGTCAATTGGGAAACAGCACGTAATACACTTGAGTTCCAATATGAACTCCCTATCAAATCCCGATATGGATGCGGTAGGGTCCGGGGCACTTCCCGACAAATTTCTGCACGGGCAATGCGCAAGCGAGTCGAGCGGTCACCCCGTATTGGTCCCCGCTGTCTGACGTGGGAGAACGCAGTATAGAACGTAATTTTTTCACGTCTATGAAAGACACCCACGCGTATTAGACGACGTATATGTACAGCACGGTTCGATGACTCGAGGGTTTTACACCCGAAGCTCCCCTCACCCCCGCGATCAACATTATCGACTTTCGACCCTGTGATCAATCTCTCTGCCATCGAGTCTCGCTTTTGTGGTATATCTCGTGTACGAGGTAAATCGAGCCGTGCACAGGGCCAACAACGCTCGTTTCTACACGACACATGTTGTATAGGATCAACTCTTCTGGTCGAGAGACTTTGCCGTTCTATCGTAACGATGGCTCCTGACTCTTCGTGCCACGAACTTTGTAGGAGATGTATATGTGTGTGTGTGTGTGTGTGTGTGTATTTGAATTTCGCAGCTTTTGCTACGCTGAAGGTCTGCTACGTCTTGTCCTATTAGCGTAAAGAAATAAAAAAGGGTTTCAAGGGTCGTCTTTCTCTTGCCCTCTGGCTCTCTCTGTTCGACGTCACGAGTCAGCCACAAAATTTCTTAGGTTGACCCTGAAGCCCTTCCCCTTAAGGAAGAAGCCCTTAAAATTCATAAGTTGACTATTTCCCGTCTCTTTTCCTTAATGTTATTGTCGAGACTTTGGTGAAGTAGAATAAACAACGGCAATCTATTGTCTGAGCGCAAAAATTATAATTTTTAAATTATTTTCGTTTTATTATTTTGTACTATTATTATATTATTACAACAATAATATCGATATTTTTTATAATATTTTAATAACATAATTATTTGATTTAATTGATTAAAATAATTAAATATTCAATGATAAAAATTTTATTTTAATAAAAATGTTTTTATTATTATTTATTGTTATGAGAGAGAGGGTCATAAAATGTGACAGTGTGGGAAAAAGTATCTTTAAAGTATAAAAGCTCTTTCGATAAAACTACGTTTCGTAATTAAATGGAAGGAATAATATCGATATTTTTTACTATATTTTAATAACTTAATTATTCGATTTAATCGATTAAAATAATTAAATATTTAATGATAAAAATTTTATTTTAATAAAAATAATGTTTTTATTATTATTTATTGTTATGAGAGAGAGGATCATAAAATGTGACAGTGTGGGAAAAAGTATCTTTAAAGTATAAAAGCTCTTTCGATAAAACTCCGTATCGTAATTAAATGGAAGGACAAGATAGGCAAACTCCAAGCTGTGTTCGTCTAGGTCAGTACTCGGATGGGTGACCGCTTGGTCGAGGGAGGTCGATGGAATGGGGGGATTAAAGGAAGGGCATGGGGAAGAACGTTGGGTCGAAGGACACATAACGAATTACAAATAGACAATATCAAGGCTCCTCAGATTTGACATATCGTGAATTTATTTGATCGATTAACAGAAGGATAAAAAAAATAGAATAAATTGAAAATATTATTCTCGCATTCTTGGGCGAAATCGTAAAAACGCCTGTGTACAGCCCTGCCGAGGAAGAAGCGCGACTGCACTATGTACGTTTGGTTTCGAGCGAGATAAGATTGCAGCAAAGTATGCGATGATATTGTTCGCGATTTCTTGCTAATAGAACGCGGGACGAGTAGTGGGGTGGAACGAAATTCGATAAAAATAGAAATGGGAGAGTCTTTATTCCTCGTAGCGAGGAATGTATCTGCGGTCGAGGCCTGAATCATCGGCGAGAATTTTTTAACGACTCTTCATCAAGTTATTGCACGGAAATAGTAAGAATCGCAACGGGAACAAAGTGAACGAAAAGTTTTTTGCAAAATTCAAATTATTGAAAAATGTTGAGGGGGTAAAATAGTCCGATGGTAAAAACGACAACTTATTATAGAAAAATAACAAAAAATAATTTTTCAATGTAGTTTGTTAATCAATTTTTTCCATTCAAAAACAAAGTTTTCAATTAAGTTTTTGAATGAAATTTTTCCAAAAATTACGACTCCTTTGTGGTTTTTCGTGGCAAAGAAATTTCCTTCGGTAAAAACGACAAGAAATTTCAGAAAAATTCTGAAAATAAAAACGAAAAAAAGTCAAATACTTTACAGAATTATTTTTCCGAAAATCACGAATTTGGGGAAGTTTTATGGGGGCAAAATTCTCTATGGTAAAAAAATGGCCCACCTTTTTATGGCACCCGAACTTGTAACATTACTGGAAGGTTTGATACAAAAACAAAATTACGATCATTTTCTCGTTTTTTATATAGCTTTATGGAACGAAAAAAATTGGATCACTTTTTCATTTTTACGTACATAACAAAAAAATAAGTGAGAAAAAATCAACGTGTATTTCACCCCTTGGAACGATAACGATAAAATAAAAGTGATAATCCTTAGTTTTTTAATTTCTATCATATTTGATTGAGTCCTTCTGACGATTGAAAAAATTATATAAACGATTGAATGAAAAAAAAACGACGTCATTTTGGAAAAATTGCGAAATTAAAAACGAACAAAAATCAAATAGTTTGAAATAAAATCTTTTCGAAAATTACGAATTTGATGACTTTTTATAGGGGCAAAATTTTCTATGGTAAAAAAACGTCCTGCCTTTTCATAGTACCCAAACATGTAACATTATTCGAAGGCTTGGTATATAAACAAAATTCCGATCATTTTCTCGTTTTCTCTATAGCTTTTTAGAACAAAAAAAAGAAAAAATATCGGGTCACTTTTTAATTTTTATGCGTATCCTAAAAAAATAAGCAAGAAAAAATCAACGTGCATTGAACCCCTTGGGATGATAACGATAAAATATAAAAGTGATAAATCTTCGTTTCTGTAATGTCTATGAAAATTGTCGAAGAAAATTCCATTATAATCTGGCACGATACTTCAGCAGTGAAAATGCGCATATTTCCTCTTGAGAAAATAGGATAAAAATTAAAAACGCATAATTCTTAATTTTGTAAATTTTTTTAAATTACGCAAATTTTTTGGGACATGCAAAGGAATACGTGAGTGGTGGCAGTTCCTGGGCCGTTTCCTAAATCGAGCTCGTAGTGTAACACAAAAAGTCGCACGATCGGGCCATTATTTGGACAGATTTGATAAATTGGGTCGCTTCTTTTTTCGCGAAGCATCTGTGTTTGGGCTCTAATGTCGATTACACAGATAGAAAAACGTGAACAAATAGACCCATGCCAAAGTCCTAATTACCGTCTGAGCATGCGTGCATACTTTTTTTTTCTCCGCTTCTCAATAAATCGTATACGGTCGAAATGCGATTATACAATATCTCCAAGAATGTCTCTCCGATCGCACTATCAATTTTGAGTGCTCATACGCTTCGTAGGACGCCTCGTAATCCGCAATGTAATTATTTGATCAAATCGATGTTTTCTAACCTACAAAACCACATACGGACGATGATTTCTTAGCAGCGACAGTTCTGGCTCACTTGTCTTCGACACTGCTGTTTTCCTTTTTTTTTTTTCGACACGTATTGAGGTTGGAATAGAGGAGTCCGGACTCTGCACTCTAATGCGGCCGCGAAATTGTAAAAAGCTGCAGATTCCGATCAATATGCTGTAGATATGTGTAGGTACATTAGCTTGACAGAAACATAGCCTTAATTCATGTTTTATTTTTACCTTAATTAATACGGTGTAAGAGATTTTAAGATCATACAAAGTAAGAGGTCTGCATAAGCTTTAAATTCGAAAAATAGGATTTTTTGTCGCAGTTTTATAACCAGTGTTCGGCATAAATCAATTAAATGTTCAATCAGTGTATTAATTGACTAAAAAAAGAATTGCACTTAATTCAATTGCAATTAACATTAACTGCAATTACACTATTAATTGCATGTTGCAATTAAGGCCTTAGACCACAGTAACGGGTATAAAATTATGTGCGAATTTAACCATTTTTTTCGTATGAAAAGTGATTCACTCATAAAATTAATTACACATCTATTTAGTATGCATATCAAGCTGTTAGAAAATATATATATTTTTTTCGATGTACAAAATGGCCGACTACTCGAAACTTCTCGAAACAGCTTTTTTCCAATTGGCGTGACAAATAACTTCAACAATTTTCACTCGATTTATTTCAAGTTAAAAAGTTATGTTCCTAATTGCATTTCGCAGAGAAGTACGTACGGGGTTTCTGATTAATCGAAAACTTCTCATTTTATGAGCAGTTATATGACGAAATTTTTCAATGAAAATTCATTTCTTAAGTTCAAATACGTACAACTTTCGAATAAAACAATATTTTTCAAATTCCGCACGTACTTATCTAGGTATTATAATGTAGATTGACGAGAATTTTTGTTTTTTGTTCTAGGTAAAAAATTGTGCATGGTGAATGTCACGCCGCGGAGCGCCTAAAAAAAGATAACAAAAGAAAATATTAGTAGTCGGCCAATTTGTACATCGAAAAAATAATATATATATATCTTCTAACAGCTTGATATTCGTATTAAATAGATGTGTTATAAATTTGATGAGTGAGTCACTTTTTCATGCGAAAAAAAATGTTAAATTCGCACATGATTACGAGGTGTTGATTGGACCTCGCAATTAAGACAATGGCAATCATTTTTTAAAATTGTTCTGAGAAACAATTAAAACTAACGAATAACCTTTTTGACTTTACAGATATCAGATAAAAAGATTTAGATATTATTATTGATTATTCCATGTATCATTGATGATTAATATCAGTCTTTTATTTGCTACTCATATACGTATTTCAATAACTTACTCATTTGTTCTGATACCACTCCGTTTTCCTATACAATAATCATTTTTAATTGTTAGTCTTCAATCGAATACATTTAAAAGATTGAAGATTGATTAGTTTCTCATTGTGGAAAGTCACGTTAATTGCAACTACAGCAACTAAGAATTAATGAATTGTTTATCATCAGTTTCCCAATTACAATTACAATCAATTGCTAATTGTTATAGTCTTGATCGATAATTAATGAATTGTTCATCTTTAGTTACCCTAGTAATTAAATTTTGCCCAACACTCTTTATAACCTATGCCTTTAATTTTCGTTTGCAACAAAGATTTTGTAAAAATTCCAAAAATTTACTGAGTCGAGACGATTTTTGAGAAGGATCAGAACCTCTACTGCGTCACCGCGAACCGCCCTGCTGCGATTTACCCTTTTTTTCTTTTTCGTTTTTCTAGAAACTACGTTTAACGAAACGGTGCAAGTCGTATTTTTTATCGCACGACCGGATGACTTTTTCTTATGTTCGGCCATTTGTTGATGATGAAGGATTGAAGATGTTTTTTTTTACGAAAATCAAACCTCCTATCTAAAGCTTGGCATTTTGGTAATATATTAGGTTATTAAGTATGAAATGTCTGATTTCCAGCTTTTCAAATGAAGACACCACTGAAACAAGCCGAAAAAGGTCGTTTTTCCGATTTTTTATTGTCTACTAGATTATTTATTTGGGGTTTGGAAAACAGGTATTTTATTAGGCATATATTGAACTTATTTCGTATTCATTTTTATTTTAAGAAATTGAAAATTGACAACGTTATTGTGGTATAATAGAGCGTCTATGCAGCCTCTGTTTTTGTACAAAAAATGTGGTCCAATGGCCGGGTAGATGACATGATAATGGTTGGTCTGAGAAATGAAAATAAAAAATTGGTGTAATGTATATAAATGTAGTTCTCGTTGTATGTAGCAGTTTTTCGATGAAAAAAATGACAAAATGGTGGATGTTAAAAAAAAATTAATTTTGGCGAAAGAAGGGGCTTAAAAATACTAAATAAAAAACGACTATGTACAACGATAGCTACTGCAGTTACAGTAATTTTGACTTTTTCAAAGATTCACGTACAAAGTTGCGCTTTCTGCTCTCACTAAATCGCCTGTAAGTTGGTCAATATCCAATATTTCAAGATTACATTTTTATCACAGATTCTGGAATATGTATACTTGGAGAAAGTACAGAGAAAAATCGTTTTTTTTATTGTTACAATGGTGCCCCGCCTTCACCTTAACGATTTGTTTAAAAACGGTCTAATATTGTTGGAACAGTAACGTTAAGCCTTACTGCTAATTCACGCGTATTTTGAGATGTACTTATCCGCTTCCACAGCTGCTTTCAGCTCATCATTATTCACCTTGCTCTCAGGTCGCCGACGTGGTTCATTTTGAAGATCAATATCGCCATATCGGACCTTCTCTAAGTTGACAAATTTCATGATTTATTCATTCCCAAATTTTCAAACGCGTTTTTCTCAAAACCACGTTTTTCAAATCGGTACCCAAAATTTCTCGAAAACCAATGAACCGATTGCCTTGAGGTTTTTTGTCGTTATTCTATACACCATTATTTAGTACTTGTTATAGGATTTTTTTTCCGTTACTTAGTTTTTGTTTTATAGGCAAAATAATGACTAATTTTTGGCCCAAAAATCACTATTTATGTTAAAACGTCTGCCATTTTGTCATAAATCGATATTTTCAAAGGCGGCTACGTCAAGTACTAGATTATAGTATCCAATTTAATAATCTTTTTGGTTTTTTGTTTCAGATGATTTTTGAAGAAACGCCAGTGGGTACCGTATACGCAGATTTTTTTACGACGCTCCAAGGATCATACAATATCCTTGTATATTTTTGATATTTTTGAATAAAGAAAATTGAACATATTTTTGAATGTATATACTTTTAGCTAATTAAAACCCCAATCCGAAATTTCAAATAGTTTTCCTTGAAAAAATTCACGAAAATGACCTTTGTTCCGGCTCCTAGGTGTTTATCTCCCCTTAACACTCATAGGCACAATATGAACCAAGGCGAACTGAGAAATGTTGAAAATTGATGAAATGGTACGCTTTCAAACTAAAAGATTGATTTTTCCGAAAAATGGCTACATTGTGCAACAAAAAATACTTTTTTCTAATTTTCACAAAAGAATAGGGTCACGTTTCAGACCATAAGGTTAGAAAGATTTATCCCAAATTCCATGAGAATCGGTCGATTAGTTTATTAGCCATAGGTCACGCCAGTTTTGATACTGCAGTTTAGAAGAACGTGCCATATCTCCGCCATTTTTAAATATTAATTTTTAAAAATACCATGTAAGGGCCAAAGGTAGTAATAAAGAATACCCTAAGTCGCAAAAATGGTGGAGAAAACTGCTTGAAAAAAAATCATGAAAATCAGCGAATTTTTTCCACGCCTAAAGGTTTCTACCCCCCTTGAGTTTGCATCGTTGGAATGCAACGAAAATCATTTTTTCACTTCCCAAATTTCCTTTGTCAAATTTGAGCTAGGAGAATCATGCAGAATGTTTTTCAGAAATCTTGTTTATCGATCCACAATCTAAATCTGCAAAATATTATTATATCATGCAGATTTCAAATTATAATATACTATATTATGATTTTGGATAATAATGAAAACAAGAAAGTAAAACGAATTTTCATTGCATTCCAACGATGCAAACTTTAACCCCATACTTAATGACCTAATGCAGATGCACCGCGTGATCGTGCGCTGGCATAATTTGTAAGCTCATGACACATTTTTTCCAGGACCTACCTAACCCGGATATCCCGAATCTCTCACCCGCGGCTGATAACAAAAAAGCGTCGTCGCCGCTTCTTCCGCCCGCTGATTTTTCGAGAATTCTCTCGTACGCGAATAACAGTGCAGACATTTTTGTTTCACAAAGTGGAAGCTTCCTGTCCACGATACGGCGATTACTCGAAGACCACAGTGGCGAACTAAAATGAATGAAGAATTCGGCAAATTACGAGGATTGCAGAAACACGTAGAGGAAATAGGGGCGATATGAGAACGCTAAGGTCATGTTCAAATAAAACAATACAAATGAATCAGTCGAATTTAACTATCCTTTTAAACTAATCAACATTTAGTAATCCTTTAATTTTGGAAACAAAAGATCATTGTTTCTGATTGCATACAATATATATTTGTAATTAAACCTTTACTTTTTTCATCTTACCCCATATGCGGGGCAAGATGAAACAGCGCAAGGAGCATGATGGGACAAGAATTATTGGCATCTATTACATATAAAAAAGATTTCATTCTCAATACCAGCAATTTGATAAGCCAATTGTTTAAGGGGTTACCCCCACTTGCGATTTTGAAAAAATCGATTTTTTTTATTGCATTTTTTTGAAGTATAAGTATCTGAGAATATGTCCTGAAAATTTCAAGTCGATCCGAACAAAATTGACAGATATGAGCATTGAAAGAGAAGAATCCGCGTTGAAAGAGCGTTGAAAGAGAAACTTTAAACGCGTTTTTCTCAAAATGTCATTTCTGAAGTCGGTGACCAAGAATACTCGAACACTAATGAACCGATCTTCTTGAAATTTTGCAGGCTTATTTAATACATAAAAATGTAGTCTTTAATCGTTCGATTTTTTTTTCGAAAAAAAAATGGCCGTTTTATAGCCAAAAAACGGCCGTTTTTTTTCGTTAAAATCGAACCATTAACTTTGACCGTCCACCATTTTGTGAAAAATGAATATTTTTTAAAATCCTTCGATTAAAGACTAGTTTATATTTATATTTGACTAAATCCATCCGCATTTTTTTTTTCAGATGATCCACTTCGCCGCAATGTTGGTCACCGCAAACCGTGTACATAAAAACATTATTTCATTAACGGCCATTTGCCACTAAACAATGTAATATTTTTCAATAAAAAAATTACTGAAAGTTCTTCAAGATGTGTTCTTTAAGATGGTATATTGATCGATTAAAAAAGTTTTGTAGTTTGCTTTAAAAAAATTCATGAAAAGGCCTTTTTTGCGCTACCAGTGGGGGTAACGCCTTAAGTCTGTAGTATTTGGTCCAAATAATCATGCTTCCATAACCTTTGAAGAATTTGTTAGTGTTTCTTCTTCCCATGGTCGAAACACGGGTTGAAGAGGAACGGCCAATGACCAACTTCTAGTTTCACTTCACCCTTTCTTATGGCTTCGAGGAGCTATACCAGTGTGAACGCTGAAAGTATGGGTGATTTTCGGGAATTTTTTGGAAGAAGGGTACTCAATTAAATGTTTCGGAAAATTAAGAATATATTTGGCTATATTTGACCTGTATTACATAATTTTTTCATAGAAAAATATTAAGATCCAAACGACGTATGCGCTGCCTACGGAGGCGCGAAAAAAAGTTCCTCCACTGCTGACACGATTCCGGCCGATTGAGTAGCTGAAACCGAAAAAGGAAAAAATGTCGTTAAACTGGAAAGTATTTCCTATACAATGACGTAGAATTTTCGAAAAATATCAAAATCTAACAAAATGGCGTAGTTATGAATAAAAGTCTGTTATCTTGCCTATAAAATGGTCGCTTTTTTCAATGCCAAATCGTCAATTTATCAAAAATATCCTACGTCACTGTAGAGCAAATATATTCAAGAGGACTCAGTTCAAATTTCAAGTCAATCGGATAATTGCTCTTTGAGTTACAATGTCAGCAAATTTGAAAAATTTCATTTCGAGAAAAACGCGTTTAACGATTTAACTATCGATTTTTGCAAGATATAATCATATTGATATAAACGATATAAATGCTAATGATATTCGTGAAAGTATTAACTGTCGAAAAGGGCAAAAAAAAAATCGATTTTTTTTTTAAGTGTCACACTGGTATAGGCGTGAATTAGAAGGACCGAAAAATCGTTTTTTTTTTAAATTGCTTAAATCGATAGATAAACTATCCAAGAATATATTTACAAGGTACAGAGGCCAATTGCAAATATTTTCGAAGATACAAGGCCAAAAGCAGAGAAGCGATTGATATTTGATATTGATATTTCCTCCTATTGAAGAATTTGAACCGCGTTTCCTCCAGTTTTCATTTTCACGATTTTTCCAAATTGGCAAGCGTGATAGCAAAAAAAATAAACGACCTATTGAATCAAACCAAAGTTTATTTTCTCAAGTATGAAAATCTCTTCTAAGTAGATTAAAAAAGTCGTTGAAAAAGTATTTTTAAATAATTTTTATAGCACGTTAAAGTGTGTTTTTTTAAACCCATTTTATTCAGACCTGAATAAAGTCATAATTTCACGATTTTTTCAGCTTTTTCTTAATTCACCAAGAAGAAAAACATATGACAATTGAAAGTGTTATTGTTTTTTTTGTTTTAGTCGAGAATTACGAGCTGCATCTTTCCCAGAACTTTGCACAGATCTTTTGTTTCATAATATAAGGCACTGTTTTAATGGATTTTTGGCGCTCCGCTATAGTTATGTACCATATAATAATAATTTATTCCATATTATATGATACTATCTGGTAAATGCATAGTAATGTGTGTCCTACGAGAATAAAAGCTGCAAGAAGAAGTGTCGAACAGATATCCTATTTTTGCAATGCAACAAACAAACTATGTAACAGTTTGTGAGACATGCGTAGTTCTTAAAACTATTAAGGTAGTACGTCCACAGAAGAGTTGAATTAAGAAATTGTTGAAATTTGACATATACGTTATTTAATACATTATCCAAACATCTGTGCAATTTGAATAAGTTTGACCACCCCAAACCTGAGATATTTACACTTAAAGTTGGCTTGGTTTACACGTAACAAATGCGTTGTGATGGGTAAACAGAGCACCATTAATTCTACTGTAAAAACGAAAATTAAAAAATTGATAAAAAACGAGGATAAGCTACAGTAAGATATCACGAATAATGTGAAAAAAAAATGAGAATGCTTCACCATTTAGTTTCCAAGATATAACCATGAGAAGCCTTCACAATTTTGGTGCAAAGCCTGGCAAAGCCTGGAAAAAAAAAACAATTGGGGCAAAGCCTGGACAGTCCCGGCAAAAAGTTTACTGGCAATGGTGGATCAAAAACACAATACAAAATATATTTTACGGCAATAAATGATATCCATCGTATTATCTACTAGTACCGAGTCAATATTGCGTAGTTTTTAATTTTATTCATTACTAATTGAACCAATTATCAATCTTTCAAACATGAACACGGTATGTAAACTTTTGGTTGAGATTTTCGCAGAGGAACTACCTTAAGCTGCGGTTGCTCGATCTGCAAATGATTTACGTCTTCGCTTTAAGTAAACATTACTATAATTATTTTCGAATAGTCACTTTTCATAAGGTCTTCTAACAAATTATACTCGAAAAACGTTAATGTTAATCACATAAATTGTACAAACTCGAAAAAAATAGTAGAAGTTTGACTAAACAAAACCCAACGTACAGTATACAACATCAGTACTTGCAGGCCAATTTTGTTACAGCAGTGAATTACCCATATCGACATTGTCAAGCCTTTCACAATAGTGAATAATCATTTCGGGGATAATAGATCATCAAACACGCCACCCAAATCGCATGGTTAGGCACACTTTTCGCATATAGTCGTGTTAAGGGCATGTACAAGGTCAACGTAACCTCACAAATTTTCCAACCCAGTTTTCTCATAGATGGTTTAATTTTTTAGGAAAACCACAGCATTAGGTTCTGGAGAATTTCCTGATGCAGAGCTTGATGATTTCCTTTTGTCCTAAATATTATTCATCTCTGAGAAATCTCTGTTCGAAAATTTCAGCTATCTCTCTCGCACTTATATGTCACGTGGTAGATCTTCTACTTCGCCTTAAGGGGCTATACCAGTGTGACACTTTAAAAAAATCGACAGTTCATACTTTCAAGAATATCCTGTAACTAACCTTTTTTATCGTAAATATCATTTTATCTTGCAAAAATCGATAGGTAAATCTTTAAACGCGTTTTTCTCGAAATGAGATTTTTCAAGTTTGCTGACATTGTAACTCGAAGAGCAATTATCCGATTGGCTTGAAATTCGAACGGAGTACTCTTGAATATATTTACTCTACAATGACGTAGGGTATTTTTGATTGGATGAAAATTAATGATTTGGCATTGAAAAAAACGACCATTTATAGGCAAGAAAACAGACGTTTTTTTTTCACAATTACGCCATTTTTTTAGATTTTCATATTTTTCGAAAATCCTACGTCATTGTACAGGAAATACCTTCAAATTTAACGACATTTTTTCCTTTTTCGGTTTCAGCTACTCAATCGGCCGGAATCATGTCAGCAGTGGAGGAACTTTTTTTTTGGCGCCTCCGAAGGCAGCGCACAAGTCGCTTGGATCTCAATATTTTTCTATGAAAAAATTATGTAATATAGGTCAAATATAGCCGAATATATTCTTAATTTTTCGAAACATTTAATTGAGTACTTTTGTTCCAAAAAATTCCCGAAAATCGCCCAAATTTTCAGCGTTCACATTGGCATAGCCTCTTATCCATATTATGATTGCAGTGTCAATAAACTATATCGAATTTTATTATTTCCTCTTTTACCATGGGACGTTTTGTCAAAAAATCGATATCGTATCTCCATCCGAGACGCCTGCTTCCGCCACAGTTGATACTTCCACACTCATTTACCTCCCAGTCTCCCCTCAAACTCCAAAGCGAGCACTGTGCTCGCCCACACTGTTTAGTAGCTAGGCTTACGATTCATCTTACCCCGCACTTTCGTTTTCCCCCTAGCTCCCCTATGTCCGGTTTGCGATAAGTGTCATCGTGTGGAGCAATGCAGCAAAATGCGGAGTGCATCGTCTGGCAGGAGGCCGACCTTGAAACTCATCCGACGGTACTAGACTGGACGCGGGTTTCTATACCGCACTTATAGAGCTGTGCGTGAGGCCAAATCACGCAAATGTGCGTCGCGACGAGTTTTTTTTCTCCATCTTTGGCAAAAAACTGGACTATCATCGGCCGTTTATACCTATATATTTTTTCCCATGCACGTAAATGCATATACGAACGCATACGGTCCGTGCAGCATATCCCAAAGGAGCAAAAAACGATCATGCGCGAGGGCAAATTTGATCCAGGGCTGCACGAGATACAAACGCGAAACAGTCATTACCGAGGGGTCCATATTGCCCCGAGTGCTGAAGATCAAAAGGGCCTGTATCGCCCGATTTGCCATGCGGAGAAATTCGCGACGTAATAGGGTAGTTTACTCTATGCAAGAAAAATACTCACAAGGAACATCACTTTGGGGTCCTCCTGCGATTTTGTTGAAACTTTTTTATGTGGAAGAGTATGAAAAACTAAGAGACACGTATTTTTTTTTATCGGCGGAAAAACGGTTTTAAGGGGTAAAACGCACCCTCGAAAATAGGGGTGTTTTTCGTCGATAACGTTATCGTTCTCATCTCCAATATATTGGAGATGAGAACGCACCCAATATATATATATTGGAGATGAGAACGCACGCAACGAAATTTTTGGAATTTGAGGTTTTTGCAATTTAAAATTGTTGCGATTTGAAATTCTTGCAATTCGAAATTTTTGCGATTTGAAATTTTTGCAAAATTTCAAAAGAAATTTATCGTTCTCATCTCCAATATATATATATATATATATTGGAGATTCTCATCTCCAATATATATATATATATATATTGGAGATGAGAACGATGTTTTCAAATTTCAAATTTTCAAATTGCAAAAATTTCAAATTGCAAAATTTCAAATGGCAAACATTTCAAATTGCAGAAATTTCAAATCGCAAAAATTTCAAATTGCAAAAATTTTAAACTGCAAAAATTTCAAATTGAAAAAATGTTAAATAGCAAAAATTTCAAATTGCAAAAATTTCAAATAGCAAACATTTCAAATTGCAAAAATTTTAAATAGCAAAAATTTCAAATTGCAAATATTTCGTTGCGTTTTGTTGAAACTTTTTTATGTGGAAGAGCATCAAAAACTAAGAGACACGCATCTTTTTATCGGCAGGAAAACGATTTTAAGGGGTGAAACGCACCCTAAAAAATGGGGATGTTTTTCGTTTTTCGTTGATAATGTTTTAACGGTAAGTGATATAAAAAAAATTTCAAATTGCAACCATGTTTATTTTGTTGAGTATTATAATACACAACAAAATCAACATGGTTGCAATTTTAAATCTTTGCAATTTGGAATTTTTGCAATTTGAAATTTTTGCGATA
Source organism: Ophion ellenae (assembly GCA_963210295.1). NCBI lineage: Eukaryota > Metazoa > Arthropoda > Insecta > Hymenoptera > Ichneumonidae > Ophion > Ophion ellenae. Next base: position 42,195,827 of record OY723391.1, read on the forward strand.
TGCAATTTTTGCAATTAAAAATTTTTGCGATTTGAAATTGCAAATTGCAAAATTGCAAAAATTTCAAATTGCGAAAATTTCAAATTGCAACCATGTTGATTTTGTTGTGTATTATAATACTCAGCAAAATAAACATGGTTGCAATTTGAAATTTTTTTAATATCACTTACCGTTAAAACATTATCGACGAAAAACGAAAAACATCCCCATTTTTAGGGTGCGTTTCACCCCTTAAAACCGTTTTTCCGCCGACAAAAAAATACGTGTCTCAGTTTTTGATGCTCTTCCACACAAAAAAGTTTCAACAAAATCGGAGGAGGACACCAAAGTGGTATTCCTTGTAAGAATGTATAAAAGAGGTAGTTTCCACAATCAGCAATCGAATAATGTTGATTTTAATTTATAAAAACACAAAATCAATTTTATAATGCATTTTAAATAAAATACTTTTTCTATCTGTTCAACGAACATGCGAAACGGTAGCCGCCATAATGGATTCCGACGTGACGTCATTGACATAGTAAACAACGAAAGCGGTAGACGTATTACTCTCTAACCTGTGAAAGGAAGCGTCGACAACTATATATTCTCGTTTGCGATAGTTAATTGCAAATTTTCAAATAGTTATCTGTACTTCAAAAAAGAAAAAAATGAGTTTTTTTTTCGGTCTATGACTTTAGATGTCTTCTCGCAAGTTTTAATCAAATCTTCCTCATATGTATATCAGTTGGCATTTTAATCCACAACTTTCCCGGTGTTTTTACCCTAGTAATCTTACATTTAGGAACAACACACCAATGATAAGGGTTCTAGCTCCCTTTTAACCAAAAAAATTTACAAGTATTGACAATTGGCGCAGCGTCAATGTTTACTATGCAAGTGACGTCACGAACCGAAGCAGCATGGCGGCTAGCGTTTGCGCGCGAAAATTTGAAATGTATTATTTAAGGCCTTAGGCCACTCTAGAGGCCGAAAAATTAGGCTTTTTGGGGATTTTTTTCAGAAAAACTACAAAATAAATCGAGATTACAAAAAAGGGTGTTTATCGTACATATCAGTGACTGTATACAATAATTTTTTTGAAGCGTTTCATTTCAAAATGGCGGCTGTGCAGCGTTTTTGCGATGACGTCTCCGTGTTTCCAGGGTCCACGGCCGGACAAACAGCGCCTGTAATTTTTGAATTATAATGAGCCAACGATTTTTTTTCGATTATATATAACAACTGCTATAGAAGTACGTAGGATTTTTTCGATATATTGATTTTTGGTCAAATGGCGCACTTTTGAAGTGGAAAGTGGAAAATTTGCCTAAAAAATCGTCAGATAATTGTTAATAACAAATGAATTATGCAATATAAAAAAAATCCGACGTACTTCCATAGACAATGTATTTTTCAAGATATATTCAACATTTCAAGTGAATCGGTTGGAAATTGTCTGAGACATGTTTCCAACCAACTTAGAAAATGCAGTTCTGAGATAAACGCGTTTGAAGTTTTGAGTAGTGAGCTGCGGACCAGGCGGCCTTGTACTAAAATTCAAAAACCCAGTACTTAGAGATTTTTCCCGGCCATAATCTTTTGGGACATCATTTTTGAGGTCCTAAGGGACCATAAAAAATCGATTTTTCGATAATTCTAGAATGGCCTAACCCCTTAAATGCATTTTTATGGCAGTTATCGATTTCGTAAAATAGAAATAAAAATTCTAGTAGTTTATTACCACCAAACGATCAAATCGAGCCATCTTAAAAAAAGGGTGTCATACCCTATTATTGTCTTTCATGTCAAGCAACTTTGGTCAGACCGATACTTGGATGAATGACCGCATAGTGAAAATATACGGCAGGTTTTCCGGAGTTTCCCTGTGCCCTCGTGTTCGAGGGAGCGGCGGCGGCCTCGTGGGGGTGTCCAAGGCACTGCAAAAAGGTAAAGGGTGTAAGGGATCGCAACCGCAAGGTGAAGTGAAAAACTGACCTTACGACGCGTCGTATGAAGATTTTCTGAAAATTGGGCCATAAGGGCTGCGTTATTTTGGGCGCCCTTCAGGCCCTTAACGTCGAACGAAACCTGTCGAACTCCTCGTACGAGTTCCCCGTACGAATGAATATTCAGATTTACGTTGCGTATGGTGGGATTAATTATTCGTCCGTTTGATCGCCACGAAGGGCGAGAAGGGACGAGAAAAATATTTATCGGTAAGACGCTTGTACTTTTGATTCTTGGTAGAAGCGTTCGCGAGACACGTTGAACTTTTTCGCGTGGATGGAAGCCCAGCAAACTTGCGGCCCTTGCCGAGAGTCCGGGGGCCTTGCTAGCAGATTCGGCCCTCTCTCGCTCCCTTTTGCTTTTCTTCAACGCGAGTTTGCTAGAGTCCATCCGAGAGGGCCATGAACCCCGAACAGGTTGGCCCCTTGGACGTTCACCTTCCTCGCTTTCTCTCCTGCCAACGTCGCGGGCCAATCGTTCCTTCCTCCTCGCGCCCTTCCCGCGCTCTTCTCGTCGGCTATAGAAGAAGGTATGTGAGCTATAGGTAGGTAGAGCAGAAAGGAAGAAGCATAGAGAGAGAGAGAGAGAGGGAGAGAGATTTCGACGAGTCCAAAGGACCCCAAACTACTGGCCATCCCTTCCTCCTACTTTTCGTCTTCTTCAGCTTCTCCTTCGCCTACCCACCAAATGTCCAGCTAAAACGGCCCTCTGGGCCCTCTAGTACCTTCTTCCCTCCCTTGGCTCATTTCCCCCCCCTCCCACTCGTCTCCTCGCCGCCACATTTTCCCTGTACTCGTGTCGCACTTCCTCCGCACGCGTATACACGAATCCCGCGTTGATGGACAAAAGGGCATGTACGGCCCTTTTCGTGTGCACCATCATTGCCGACGTGCACTTTTATTTTCCAGCTAACGATCTTCGGCACCATATTATCTACAGTTGCATGCAAAAGTGTCCGGAAAAAAATAATTTTATGATCGAGTGACGTTTAAAGGATGCAAAATGGAAACACAAACGTATCATCGTACAGTACTTTTATTATGAAATCGAAACCTGTTGTTGAAAAATTATGTATAACTATTCATAATTATTGCTAATCAAAATAACAATTTTCGCTTTTTCATAACTTGCGGGCCAAGTACGAATTACGCACTATAAACAAAGAAAAAATATGGTAACTCAAGAAAAAAATTGAAAACGGTAATAAATGTAAGATTTTCATCAATACTTGGTAGCCATGGCGTTCGAAGCTATCACGGCAGCACATGGGTGAGGCATCGATTCAATAAGTTTGATGATTCTATATTGAGAGATATTTTTCCACTCTTCTTGAACTTTTTCCCACAGAGCAGCTTCATTGGCACAATGTTCAGTTCCTACTCTTAGTTTTAACTCTTGCCATAAATGTTCTATGGGATTCAAGTCCGGAGATTGACTCGGCCACTCTAAAACTCGAATATTTTTCTTGCTAAAAACCTGCTGAAGGAGCTGTGATCGATGTTTGGATAATTATCTTGCTGAAAAATCCATCCTCGTGGCATATTCCGACGAGCATAAGGCAGCATTTCTTTTAAGGGGTTACCCCCACTTGCGATTTTGAAAAAATCTTTTGAATTTTTTATTGCATTTTATTGCATTTTTTTTAAGTATAAGTATCTGAGAATATGTCCTGAAAATGTCAAGTCGATCCGAGCAAAATTGACTGAGATGTGAGCGTTGAAAGAGAAGAATCCGCGTTGAAAGAGCGTTGAAAGAATAACTTTAAACGCGTTTTTCTCAAAATGGCATTTCTGAAGTCGGTGACCAAGATTACTCGAACACTAATGAACCGATCTTCTTGAAATTTTGCAGGCTTATTTAATACATAAAAATGTAGTCTTTAATCGTTCGATTTTTTTTTTCGAAAAAAATGGCCGTTTTATAGCCAAAAAACGGCCGTTTTTTTTTTCGTTAAAATCGAACCATTAACTTTGACTGTCCGCCATTTTGTGAAAAATGAATATTTTTTAAAATCCTTCGATTAAAGACTAGTTTATACTTATATTTGACTAAATCCATCCGCATTTTTTTTTTCAGATTATCCACTTCGCCGCAATGTTGGTCACCGCAAACCGTGTATATAAAACCATTATTTCATTGACGGCCATTTGCCACTAAACAATGTAATATTTTTCAATAAAAAAATTACTGAACGTTCTTCAAGATGTGTTCTTTGAGATGGTATATTGATCGATTGAAAAAGTTTTGTAGTTTTCTTTAAAAAAATTCATGAAAAGGGCCTTTTTTGCGCTACAAGTGGGGGTAACGCCTTAATATAATATCTCTATACACAGCAGAGTTCATAGTGCCTTCAATTTTAAAGATTGGACCGACGCCTTTTCATGAGAATGCACCCCATAGCATAAAGCTACCTCCACCGTGTTTCACAGTTGGTGTTTGATATCGCGAATCATTTCTAGTTCCTTTTGGTCGTCGAACGTATCTTCTCCCGTCATTTCCAAACAAATTCATTTTAGTTTCGTCTGAGAACAGCACGTTTTCCAATCTTCAACAGTCCAGCTCTGGTCCTTTTTCGCGAATTCTAATCTGGCCTTCTTATTTTTTTTTTACTGATGAGCGGTTTTTTAACTCCAACACGTCCAAAAAGTCCCACTTCTGTCGGGCTACGTGAAACAGTACTTTGGCCAATGTCAGTCAAATTTTCTTCGCGTCATTCACGTGCGATGATTGCAGCGTTCTTTTTTACGTCTGCGACAGCCTTTCTTTTGATGACTTTATCGACACGATTAGTTGATTTCCTAGGTCTCCCAGGACAGTATTTATCGTCTAGAGTACCTGTAGTCTTGAATTAATTTATTATATCGTTAACAGTCGAATTTCCAATCGCCAAACTTTTAGCCATTTCACGTGAAACTTTTCCTTCGTTGCGCAACTTGATGACCACTTTACGTATATCCAAAGACGTGCGTTTCGACATCTTGACCGAGTGTTATTGATCGTACGATGCAAAAGGAACAGAGCTCTCAATGTTTACATGATTTTGCGACTGATAACGTAAACAAAGCGAAGCGAATTATATCTTCTTGGAATTTGGCCGGACATTTATGAAGCAGCAAAACGTGTTATTTTTCTTATGAATAATTGTTAATCGTTATGGGCAATTTGTGAGTTACATATTTTTATTGCATAATAAAAGAACTTTACGATGACATATTTGTGGTTCCATTTTGCATTCTGTAAACGTAACTTAATCATAAAATTATCAGTGGCCGGACAGTTTTGCATGAAAGTGTATATACTAAAGTAGGCTATACAGTCTCGTCGATGCCACGATCACTTTTCTTACGTACACACTTGCAAACACAAACGTGATCCGAAGCTCTATCTGTCCCCCTCCGCTTCGGCTGAGTCCCAGGCCTCTTTAAGGGGTCCTCTCACTTTAGACGCTAAAAAGGCTATTTTCAGGAATTCTTTGATAGGTTTATATTATAGATATTGATATAAAAGTTGTTACACTAATAGGTACACTTTCGAAATAAATTTTTAAAAAAATTATGTATTTATGTGACCCAAACAAACTTTAAACGCGTTTTTTTTTTTTCAAAAGAACGTTTTTTTGACGGCTTGTTGATAAAATCTTCGAAACTACTGAACCGATCCTTATGATATTTCATTCACATATTCTTTGCAACTATAGCTCTAGCGCATATAAAGGATTTTTTTTTAATTTTGATATTTACTATTTTTTTTTGCCAAAAACGGCAAGGAAAACACGTTCTTTTTTGTTTTTGCGAAAAATGCGCGCCATTTTCTTATTTTCGCATATATCAAGAATCGTATGATGTGCGCTATAGCCGTTAACATGCTGAATCTAAGACCGTTTGGTTTTTTTGTTTCGGATGATCCATCTCCGAGATTTCATCAACAGCGCAGACCTACCATTTTTTTAGGACATTTATTCAACTACCGTTTTTGTCTATAAATAGTGACTTAAATGAATGATTTTTTAAAATGTATTTCGTAAGTGTATTTATTAAGTGTAACAACTTTTATATCAATATCTATAATATAAACCTATCAAAAAAATTCATGAAAATAGCCTCTTTTTTAAGCGTCTAAAGTGAGAAGACCCCTTAATCGTTTCTTCGAGATAGCGACTCTCACTATATATTTTGCGCAACAAGGATCGCTTCTACACACACACGGAGAAAACAGGGGCCTCGAAGTTTAGAATTGATACTATGCTTCTAAAAAAAATATCATTAAATATAAAAAAGTATTGAATGGAAGATAAAAATTGTAATTATGGTATAGTAATAAGGAAGATGTTTAAATTTTAACCTACGATATAGCACGAAAACTGATACAAATAAGGCGTTACCCCCACTTGTAGCGCAAAAAAGGCCTTTTTCATGATTTTTTAAAAGAAAACTACAAAACTTTTTCAATCGATCAATATACCATCTTAAAGAACACATCTTGAAGAACTTTCAGTAATTTTTTTATTGAAAAATATTACATTGTTTAGTGGCAAATGGCCGTCAATGAAATAATGTTTTCATATACACGGTTTGCGGTGACCAACATTGCGGCGAAGTGGATCATCTGAAAAAAAAATGCGGATGGATTTAGTCAAATATAAGTATAAACTAGTCTTTAATCGAAGGATTTTAAAAAATATTCACTTTTCACAAAATGGCGGACAGTCGAAGTTAATGGTTCGATTTTAACGAAAAAAACCGGCCGTTTTTTGGCTATAAAACGGCCATTTTTTTTTCGAAAAAAAAAATCAAACGATTAAAGACTACATTTTTATGTATTAAATAAGCCTGCAAAATTTCAAGAAGATCGGTTCATTAGTGTTCGAGTAATCTTGGTCACCGACTTCAGAAATGCCATTTTGAGAAAAACGCGTTTAAAGTTTCTCTTTCAACGCTCTTTCAACGCTCATATCTCAGTCAATTTTGTTCGGATCGACTTGAAATTTTCAGGACATATTCTCAGATACTTATACTTCAAAAAAATGCAATAAAAAAAATCGATTTTTTCAAAATCGCAAGTGGGGGTAACCCCATAGTACATTTTATTCGGCATATTGTGATTTTTTGTAGTATTCAAAAAATATTTTGCCCACGTGATTGGTACAATTAGTTTCCAGTATTCTACAAAAAGTACGGGATAAAGAGTCACATTTTACTAATAACTTCGTAACATTTTTCGCTATACGCCGAAGATTTATGCTTTGCGTATAGTGAAATCTATACATACACGAAGATTCATGCTATACGTATAGTAAAATCCATATGAAAATATAACTCGCGCCTATGCGAGAATAGTTTTAAATGTAATTTGCACGCATCTTTTTTACTATACGGTGTGAGAATCATTTTTACACTTCTACAACAAGTTTTAGAATTCCGAACTGGCAGCAAACTGCTATACTTTTTTAGCACTGAATATTAGAATTCTGGCAACCAGTGTCAGAATTGGAGGCCGTATTTTTCTCCGTGTACGTATGTGTGTATACGAAAATGTAGTTTTGAAGATCCTGGACTTCGAGGACCGTCCTCGAAAGACCCAAATGTCCTTAGAGTCAACATTACATGGATATAATGGGTTCAAAATATGTTTTCCCTGTATATATCGCGATGATGCACCAGGCGAGTCCGAGTGTTAGATAATTTCCCGTGTCAAAAATCTTTTCTGTCCCCCCTCAGGCGACGATAGCGCAAGGCAGGATGAGATCGTGGCGCGGGCAGAGGGGCAAGGTGGATGAGTCGATGCGAAAAAATTCCAAACCGCGTCTCCTCCGAGCAGGTTTCGACGACTTTAAAAGCTTCTTGCACCGCTGACCACATCCACCAATATCTGCACACCCGAAGTTCCACGTCGCGAACGGGTTCTCTAGTCTTCGATCTTGGCGTTTTACTCCGCTGGAATAGCGAAGCGGAATATATTTATAGAACTACCAAATATATACATATATTTTTTTAATTCTTCGTACTCTTGCAATAATCATTTTTTATATCCATTGAGATTCTATAGGAAAAAACGATATTATAAAATAAATAGAAAATGAATTTGATCGGGATTTTTAAAATTATTACAATATATATATATCGTAATAATTTAAACAATCCCGATCAAATTCATTTTCTATTTATTTTATAATATTATTTTTTTATATAGAATCTCGATGGACCTCAAAAATGGTTATGGCAAGAGTATGAAGAATAAAAAAATATATGTATGTATTTTTTAGTATATATATATATATATATATATATATATATATATATATATATATATATATATATATATATATGGGGCATTCCATACCAATTCCACCTGGGTCTGATCGTCGACCCCTCAAAACTGGTTCCCGATTTTTTCTATCATTACTCTCACTCTATCAAGCGATTAGAATTTTTTTCTGATTTTTCAAAATAAATTTGAGCGCATCATGAATTTTTGAATTTTTTTTTTTTGAACACCTCGATGGCCGTAATCGAAAAATCTGAAAAAATTCCCAAAAATACAGTGACAGATATAAAAAATGTTGGTGTAAAATCCATAATGTCTGGGCTTTTGCTTCAACCCCTAATTAGGGTTTTTGTCAACCATGATTTTAAAAAAATCAAAAACTGCAAAATACACTTTAGAAAAATCGGGGAAATTTTTTTAAAAATCTGGTATTATCCATACAAAATTTCGAGAAATGGTCTATAGTAAATTGACCTCTGCTTCTTATTTTTTTCATTTTTTTTTGCTCAGAAACCTAAAAAATCAGTTGAAGCAAAAGGCCAGACATTATGAATTTTACACCAACATTTTTTATATCTGACACTGTATTTTTGGGAATTTTTTCAGATTTTTCGATTACTGCCAACGAGGTGTTCAAAAAAAAAAAATTCAAAAATTCATGACGCTCTCAAATTTATTTTGAAAAATCTGAAAAAAATTGTAATTGCTTAATAGAGTAAGAGTAATGATAGGAAAAATCGGGAATTAGATTTGAGGGGTCGGGGGTCAGACCCAGGTCGAATTGGTATGGAATGCCCCATATATAATAGGAAAATTGGAAAATTTCGAAGCTCTTGAGCGACCTCTGAATATTTTTTGACCGCTCGCAGCTCTCGCGACAATTTTTTTTCCTTCGAAGATGGTGAGAAAAAGGGGTACAAAACTAGAGGTCAAATTTATGCCACCCCAATATATATACATATACACACACACACATATTTATATATTAGGGTGGCACAAATTCGAGCTCTAGTTTTTTACCCCTTTTTCTCACCATCTTCGAAGAAAAAAAATTGTCACGAGAGCTGCGACAGAGCTGTTTTGAATTTGATTATCTTCATTCTGCTGTACTCCAAATGGAATTCTGATGTCTTTTCCGAATGCTCCATTTTTTGTGGCTGTAACGTCCAAAGACGTTTAAAAAATATATATATTGTTCGTATATATATTGGCCGTTGGCCACAGGAGCGGGTATAAAATCATCTGCGAAATTAACAATTTTTTTTCGTATGAAAAAGTTATTGACTCATAAAATTAATTACATATCTATTTAGTATGAATATCAAGGTGTTAGAAAATATTATTATTTTTTTTCGATGTACAAAATGGCCGACTACTAATATTGTTATCTTACTAATATTCTTTTATCTTTTTTTTAGGCGTGACATTTAGCATCCACATTTTTTTACCTAGAACAAAAAACAAAAATTCTCGTCAATCTGCATTAGAATACATAGAGAAGTACGTACGGAATTTAAAAAATATTGTTTTATTGAAAAGATGTAGGTATTTGAACTTACGAAATGAATTTTCAGTGAAAAATTTCATTATAACTGCTCATAAACTGCTAATAAAATGAAAAGTTTTCGATTAATCAGAAATTCCGGACGTACCTCTCTGCGAAATGCAATTAGGAACATAACTTTTGAATTTGAAGTAAGTCGAGTGAAAATTGTTGAAGTTATTTGTCACG
>OY723391.1:42210811-42251332 GCA_963210295.1 Ophion ellenae
AATAAGGAAAGATTATCTTAGGACTTTTTTTCAATGACTTTTATTTTATTTCGATTTTAAGTTTATTATCTTGAAGACAGACGTCGAGGATCGTCTTCATAAGTAGCTCATTGTCTCCATACTCAACACGACTCGAACCCGAAATCTTCAAAATCACCTTTAGGTAAACGTAAGTGTCGTGTCTTACATGGCTACAAATTATACGAATTTCGTATCAATGCAGTATCACTATTGTTATTATTATTAAAATATGAATACATATATAAGCTTATGACGAAACTGCCAGGAGTTGCAGAATGCAATAGGACAAAGAGCAGCCGTATTTTGTATATTCCATTGCTATAATATATAAAAATATATAAAATTTGAAAATGGACATAGAAAAAATATACATATAAAAATAGAAAATAGAAAAAAAATAATAAAAAATAAAAATAGAAAAAATATATACATAAAAATAGACAACAGATAAATGGATAAATAGGAAAATATTATATTACGAATTAATTTTAATGAATTTTAGTTTATTTCGATTTAAGTTTTTTATCTCGAAGTCAGACTGCGAGGATCGTCTTCATAAGTAGCTCATTGTCTGCACACTCAACATGACTCGAACCCGAAATCTTCAAAATCACCTTTAGGTAAATGTAAGCATATTTATATAATCATCGATTCACGAAACATCGTGTCCTTAGAATCAACGAGTAGTAAAAAAAATGTAAGGACCTCGAAAAGTCCAAAGCCAAAGTGGCCGATAGTCACCATTACATTGGTAAGTGGGTTCAAACTGTCTTTTCCCACATACATGCGCCAACGATCAATGTCGAGCTCGCGAATCGCTCCTAGAATGCACCGATCATCCATGCACGTGCATGGTTCGTTGTTCGTTCCGTCATAGAGCACACACGGACGAGACACTCGAGCAACCGCGTCATATGCCCGCGTTTACTAGAGCTTCAATTACGCTGACAATTTTTTCGCGATATTTCAGATGCGCGAGCGCGGAGACATTTGCTTAGCTCGGCATAGAAAAAGAAGTAGGAGCGAGGCGCGATTGTTCGAATGGCGAAACGATATGAAATATTTAGCAACGACGAAGTGACACGGTTTTTCGCCTTCGTCAGGAAAATTGCGAAAGCGATTTTTTTTATGGACTAGAATCTGTGCCTCAGCGAGTGGCAATTTTTTTTTTAGCCGAAGATCGTTGAAGGCTCGTGGAATAATAAAAATTTGCAAGGCATTTCAGGTCGGAGAGTAATTTATTGAATTTATGAAAAAAAAATTGGATACTAAGGGGCTACATCTACCTAAAAGCTCGAAAAAAATGGCCAAATTCCGATTTTTCTGGAAAACGGTCGGTGAGGAAGAAACGCGTTTTGCTTCAACACAAAAGTATTGATATTGAGAGACTTTAAAAAAAATCACCAAAAAATACAGAATAACAACTAAAACATGATCGCTGGCAGATGAGGAAATTTTTTCCGCGACGTTTGACGGTGGACACTCTCCAGCTTAAACGGTCCAATTGAAATCTAAAAACCAAACGGGTTATTCAAGTTAACAATAAATACCAGTCATTGACGATCTTCGATTTTCAAAATTATTTTTTTTTTACTACGTGGCGGAGAATTGAAAGTAGAACATACAAAACCTATGACAAAAAGTCGTCATTTTTACTCAACTATTAAAGAATGCCATTTAAAATGTAATGAGACTTTTCGGGTAAAAAAAACAGGTAGATGTAAATAACGTGAGTTGGTTTTTATCGTTTTTCAAGGAATATTCGTATATTCGCGTATATAATTAGGTCTGTTTCGGTTTTTTGAGAACGTTTAGGTTTATTTGGGTTTGATTGAATAATAATTGTTAACGAATTTTTGTAACATTTTTGTAATATAAGTTGTTGTAATAATAATCGAAGCTGTTATTTACTGATATAATAATATAAGTTATCATTACTTATATATAAGTTGTTATTATGTAAGTTATTTACTTATATAATAATATAAGTTGTAATATAATTTTTACATGAATAACAAGATTAGAATTTGGTGGGGAGAGGGCATTTTTCAACCAATCACAGGCATTCATCATGTCGCAGCTCCCCCCACTCTACTACAACACAGTGGTAGTGGAGTGGGGGTAGCGTTACCCGTGCAGAGATGTGACCGAGCATTCCCGACTTTACGGATGGTCCTGTCCTGACTTGCCACGTCCGATTTACCTAACCGGGTCCTTTCATGGCATAGACCAGGAATATCACCAAATCTTTTCCTGAGCAGAACATTGACATTTTTTGAATATTAAATCCCGACGTATTATTAAGGAATACTTTGTGCGTCAACAAAGATTTTAATAATTAAATATAATAATATGATTAAATGTATTGTAATTGTATGTTCCGTTTTATTATCATATTATTTTCTTCATCGAAAATCGACGCCTGACAATGCTATCATAAAGAATAAATTATGATGGTTGATGAACATTATATGCTGATACAATGGAGGATATAATTACAACAAATGTAATCATATTATCACGGCAAATTGATAATATTTATAGTACAATGCCGACGTTAATTTTATTTCATTTTTCTTGTCCTCTGTATATCAACAAAAGTAATTTGGGGATGGTTTTATCGGCGTTTCAGAAAAAAAACTAAAAATAAATAACAGTACAAAAATGGAACAATTTAAACGTTACAGATTTGTTTGACACTTTTAACCGGGCTGATTCATTCGACGAAGTTCAATCAGACCATCCTGACTTCCAGATGAATCAAAGAATGATCTTTTACTTCTAATAATCAAAACAAAGCTTCTACCCATGTAGAGATTAACCGTTGGGCCTGGGACGGGCCTTCACAATTAGCCTTTCTAGAATATTGGGCCGTGAGTATTTACCAATGAGGTGCCTTTGTAGAAATGATAAGAACTGCCCGATATCGGCCAACAGAGCAAACAATTATTGGGCCAATGATTCAATTCATTGTAGCGCCAATGTTGGTGATTGCACTTGGCCCTATGTGGGCCCTCTTAAAGCGCCTATGTAGAAATTGACCACTGGCTCTATGATGGGCCGTCACAGTTAGTCTATCTAGAAGTTAGTCTATCTAGAATATCGGGCCGTGAGTTTGTTTGGGTTTGTTTGGGTGCGTGATAAATATTCAACCTATATCGGGCCAAGATTGGCCCGAGATTGGTCCTCATGGATACATATTTCATGGAATAACCTTGAAATAAATTGTGATTTGCGTGTATGACAGGTTTCAAAATTGGCATAGTTTATTTACTTATGTTGGTTATTTACAAATGCCAATAACAGGCCAAGACTTGATTACAAAAACTGAACTACAAAATATAGACGATTAATATATGACGTGCCAGTTATTTTCCTATTCTGGCACAATATACGGATAATAAATAACCCAAGGCTTAAATACAATAAAAGCAGGTATGGTCTGACCCACTTAGCCAATAAAGGGCTTAGATTAATTAAATGTAATTTCCAATTTTTTAGCATTGCCGGTTTTAAAATTGGCAAATTTTGATGAACTATCACGGCTGTTTATTGGTTCTAACAGATGGGCCCGGATAGGTTTTAGTAATGGGCTGATATTGTGCCAGTTCTCAATTTATAACGGAGCAATAATGGGCCAATGTAATTGGCAGTACTTCAGCATCACCAGTTTAAAAATTGGCAAATATTGTTTATCTATCATGACTGTTTAATGAATTTAAAAGATGGGCCATGATAGGTTTTAACTATGGGCCGATATTGTGTCGGTTTTCAATTCAGAACGAGAAAATAATGAGCCAATGTAATAGCCAGTATTTTAGGATGGCCAGCTTTAGGATTGGCAAATTTAGTTTAACCATCACTACTGTTTATTGGTTTTGAAAGATGGGCTAGGATAATCTTTAGTAATGGGCCGATATTGTGGCGGTTTTCAATTTATAACGGGACAATAATGGGCCAATTTAATTGCGTGTATTTTAGCATTACCAGTTTTTAAATTGGCAAATATAGTTCAACCATCACGGCTATTTATTGGTTTAAAACGATGGGCCGATATTGTGCCGGTTTTCAATTTATAACGGGACAATATTGGGCCAACGGAATTGTCAGTATTTTAGTATCCCCAGTTTTCAAATTGGCAAATTTAGTTTAACTATCACGGCTGTTTATTCGTTTTCAAAGATGGGCCAGGACAGGCTTTAGGGATGGGCCGATATTGTGCCAGTTTTCAGTTTAGAGCGGAACAGTAATGGGCCAATATTATTTCTCTTTTGTTGGCTTATACGATGGTCCAAATATTGGCCTGATCGGAACATTGGGCAACTCATGGCAACCTCTACATGGGAATACGTGTATATGGAATACGAGGCTTTTCTGTCTGTGTACGTTTTCATGTCTCTTTGCATATCAGGAAGTGCGAGCAAGCGTATGTATACACTCATATATTACCTTAGGAAGTGGATAACCAACACACAATGTGTTGTCGAAATACTAAATTGAATACACTCCTGATTTTACCCCCTTAATGATTCCAAAATTTCGTGCTACCACCGCTCACCCGGTCGACTGCTAGAAGTTGTAGCTCATCCAATTTTAGAGTACTATTTCAAAGAAACTTGCCGCTAAAAGATGATACTATCGAATAAAAATATTTTTGTGAAATGCAATTTTTTCACCGACCTAGGTAAATGTAGCCCGTAACGAACGAGGATTCAAAAATGGAGGACGGTTTTTTAAAACTTTTTTTAGTTAACCTTATCAACCGAATTACGGAAGTTTTTTTCTTCTTCTTTTCGTCGATCGGATTTGACGCGGAGAATATTGTATCACAATCGGATTACAAATTAATTATTTTCGCCGCACTCGATACGCCATGAGTTGTCAGCGCGGATCTTTCCACACCCGAGGGTCCATCCACGTGTGTCGCTCAGGACCTACGAAATATTTCAAATTACGTATGCGCGCGGTCTTAATACGTGAACAATTTTCGTACCCGAATATCGCGAAAGAGCGGAGAGAGATTTGTACGTCGCTCTCCTCTCGTCTCGTTAATTAAAAATTACAATCAATCCGCTTAATTAAAAACGGGAATAGCGCGTACGTACCAATTTCCCATTTCGTTATTAATGCGAATCGGATCCCGAACAATCTGCCCCAACCCTCGATACGTTTTGCAATCTCGCTTTAATGCCCGCACAAAACTTCAGCGATTCTATGCATTTCGAATATCAATTTGGCATTTTTCGTTTTCCATGCTCGCTCTTTCACTCTCGCTCTCCCTCTCGCTCGCTCTTCTTGTCATTAATATGCATATTTCGAATCTCGTTTTTGCACGGCCTTTAAATAACGCACTGTTCAATATGCTGAGTTTTCTACATGAATAGTTTAAAAGCATTCGACGTTCTTCCATTTGATATTTCATTTCGTGTATGTATTATTTGGTGGCGAATCGAACATGTCAAAACGATGGAGGCATGCGGATAATAAATCCTCCGTTACATTCGTACAGCCATCACGGGATTGGCCGTTAAACAAATTTTTCGATGAATAAAATAATCGATTTTAAAAAGGGTATACGATTTATTCGGCGTACCCGAGAGCCAAAGGATTTACGATAAGACCCGAAAATGTCAAAATTGCAATGACGACGAAATAAATTTTTTAATCCGCAAAAACCATGAATGTAAAATTGGGCGTGCGTCAAAACAAATAATAATGAAAAAAAGGGTTATGTTCATAATACGAATAAACTTGTTCTTCAGCGATTCACTGTTTCTTTGGATAAATAGTTTGGGTTAACTATACGTAACATCCATGGAAGATAGGTTTGTCCATATTAGAAATAACTTTTTTTAGAGAAGAATTATATTTAATTTAATTAATAAGTAAAATGAAGTATATATGTAATAATTAATAAAAAATAAAATATCTTCAGAAAAGAATTTTATTTCATTTTAAAAATACACTCTTTAGAAATGAATGTTATGCGATTTCATAAATAAGCGAATTAAAATGTATATGCAAATAAATAGATAAAATAATGAAAATAATGAACGAAAAATAAGTTAAATAAAGTAACTTTAGAAGGGATTTTTTTTTATTTTTAGGGAGGATATCACTGTGACGGGCCCAAAAAGGCCGTTTTTCCGAATTTTTCTCGGCTACTAGATTATTTATTTAGCATTTGGAAAAAAAGTATGTTATGTAGCATTATATACATTGAACTTATTTCGTGTAAATGTTTATTTAAGAAAATTAAAAATTAACAACGTTATTCAGGTATATTAGAGCCTTTGTATAAAGGCTCTATTATAATCTAATATTTTACTAGATTATTTATTTAGCATTTGGAAAAAAGTATGTTATTTAGCATACATTGAACTTATTTTGTGTAAATGTTTATTTAAGGAAATTTAAAATTAACAACGTTTTTCAGGTATAATAGAGCCTTTGTATAAAGGCTCTATTATACCTGAATAACGTTGTTAATTTTAAATATTGTTAAATAAAAATATTACACGAAATAAGTTCAATGAATGCTAAATAACATACTTTTTTTCCAAATCCTAAATAAATAATCTAGTAAAATATGTGGTCCGACGGCCGAATCGATAACTTCGCAATGATTGATCTGAACAATAAAAATAAAAAAGTTTTACAAGCTATATAAATAAAGTTGTCGTTGTACGTAGCCGTTTTTCGAGAAAAAAATCACAAAACGGTGGGTGTTGAAAAAAAGTATAATTTTGGCGATGTTTTTACTTATATTTGCGGGCTTAAAAAATACTAAATAAAAAAAAACGGTTACGTACAAGCATAGCCAGGGCGATTACGGAAACTTCGGTTCAAAAAAATTGAGAATAGAAAAATTATAGCTAGAGTTATGATTCCGACCAGGTCGAGAAATATCGTTTCGAGAAAAACGCGATTGAAAGTTTTAGCATACGTAAATCGTTGCGCTACCCGCTCTCACTAAATCGTCTGTAACTCGGTCAATTTTCAATATTTCAGTTGAACAATTTTCCACATATTCTGGAATATATATACGTTGATAAAAAGCAAAAAAATCATTTTTTTTAAATAAATAACTTCTTTTCTCAATAAATATCTTCTAAAATAAATCTTAATAAATGAAAATAAAAAATTGAATAAATAGCGTTTCCCAAATATTTTTGTATATGTATACGTTGATAAAAAGAAAAAAAAACAATTTTTTTTCTTAATAAATAACTTCCTTCCTCAATAAATCATCTTCTTTTCTTAATAAATGACTTGATAACATTTTTTTAAACTTTTACCACATATCCTTAAATATGTATATGTTGACAAATTGTAAAAAAAACGATTTTTTCTTCATAAATAACTTTTTTGGAAACACCTTTTGTATTATTTGTCAAAACTCTGCAAAGAGCATGGGTGCATTTTTCCTTATAAAAAAATGCACAAAAAGACGCTCGCAGTGGCAATTTCGAATTTTTCCATTTTCACGTACGTCACGTGCAGCCCCTTCTCATTTCGGGGGGTTCGAAAAGTACGATGACCTTAATTTCCCGAAGGTGCATAATTCGTTCCTCATCGTACGTTCGAACGCACAGTACGTACAACAATCGAGTAAAGTATAAACGTACGCCACGGAATCTTCCCTATTCAATTCTCGTTCCGCAATCTTTTTATTCTTTTTCCTTTTGAGCAACTTGTATGCGCGCTCTTCTGGTCTCGGTACGTCGCAACTTAACACGCGATCTTCGCCGCACGCTTGCTCGTATCAGCCCCATTTTCGTACGGTACACCCGTAATACCCGGAATAAATAATGCATTCAATTGCGGCAAAGCGTCGTTGGCATCGCGATCTTCCATTACTCATACGTCGATGTACCGGAAGTCCGGCCGAAATTACACACCGCCGATTACACTCTCTCCCTCTTCTTTTCCGCTTTCAACCGAACATGAACTCGTGAGAGAGAGGGAAAGGAAAATACAAATACGGAGCCCGAAGACAGTTGCTTGGGTATGTTTGGGTTTATATGAAGATTAGTTTGAATTTACCGGAATTTGTAAATAATTTTTGGGTGTAGTTCCGAAAAAAACCGACCTTCGATTAATTTGGAATCTTGTGTACCCGCTGATTAGGAATATGATAGTGGAAATACCCGCCATTTTGATTTTCGAGGTCAAAACTCACAAGAATCGATTTTTAAAAAGTTTTTCTACTTTATTTTAATAAATGTTGATCTTAGAGAAAAATGATTCCCGCAAAAGTTGTAGCCTATGAAACGATTGATCTTTTATGTTCTATACAGTTTTTGTCTAAAACCACTCTGTTTCGAGAAAAATGGGATAATGCTCCAATAAGTACATTTTGCTAAACTCCATTAGTTTCGATATTATCTACTTACACACTTTAGCGCGGGAAGGTTGGAGCAAAACTTGTATGAAACATAAAAGATCAATCTTTTCATAGGCTACAACTTTTGTAGGAAACATTTTTCTCTAAGATCACCATTTATTACAATAAAATAGTAAAACATAAAAAAACTCAGTTTTTGTGAGTTTCGACCATGAACATCAAATTTGCGGGTATTTTCACGATCATATTCGTGATCAGCGAAAAAAAATACATGGGTATAAAAAATTCCAAATTCATCAGAGGCATATCTTTCTTGGAACTTTATCCTAATTTTTGTTGTGATATATTATTATTTGTTGTTATTATTATTATTATACTATGATTATTATATTATTATCATTATTGTATAGTTATTATATTATCATAATTATACAGTTATAATATCATTATTTGTTGTCATCAAATTATTATACTATGGATATTATATTATTATTATTATTATTATCATAGTAATAATAACTACAATTATGATAATCATTATTACCTTAATTATTATTTTCAAGGCTCTGTCAGGACATTCACCCTAAACGGTCACCCATCCAAGTATTGGCTCGGGTCAACGCTGCATAATGTGGGAGGCCAAATTCGCATACTGACCGCGTCCAATACCGTTGGTTCTTCAAAAATACCCTTTTGTCTCGTATCCAGGCATTTTTTCCGAATTTCAACACATTTCGGTCTGACGGATTTCCGAAAAAAAACGCGCTTCCAGTTTGCACAGCAATCCAGACAGTCCGGAACACATTGACAGGCAAATAACGCTCCTCATTTTGCGCGACATTTTATTTTTTGCCCGTGACAAACGCAAAGCTCTCTACAAAGCGGCTGCATTGAAAAAGGTCACGAACTCTGGTCAAAAGCAGCTGCAAAATTTACCAATGACGGAGAATACGAGAGAGCCAAAGTGGTCGAAAGATTCCTGTGTGCGTGTGTGTGCGTGTGTCGCGTGCGCTCTTTGTGCTCCATTTTTGCTTCTTCGTCTCGCGTACGTCGCACCCCCCCCCGCCCTCGCCGGCCCTAAAAAATAATGGTCCAGCCGAATAGAAGATTTACAACGAGCGTGCTGAAATACACGTATGCGTACATTCCGTTTGAAAAAAAAAAACGGTTTCGGTCTGCCACAAACACGAGGGGACGCCGCAATTTTGGAACTGCCCAAAATGACTTTTTTTGGGTTCTTCAAGTTTTTAGATTGATGCGCCCGTACCAAGAAAAATGAGAGAAATTCGGTTTCAGGCAGAGCTGTTTTTTTCATTTTGGAATACGGTCAGTATTTTCATAATTGTCTAAGTTTTATTCGTTCATTTTGCAATAGAGTCATTATTTGGATAATTCTTTAGCAATATTCGTTTATTTTACAAATAAGGGATTATTTATATAATTGTTTAAGAATATTCGTTCATTTTGAAGTAATGTAATTCTTTAGAAATTTTTTTTTTACTAATATTCTTTAGCATTGTCCGTTTTTTGCTATACTGTGATTATTTGTATAATTCTTTAGCAATATTTTTCCACTTTGCGATAGAGTGATCATTGGCATAATTACTCCTAATTCAAAATACTATAATTGCACACTTAAATACACACTTCAAATAATTCAATAACTTAAATAACACTTCACACCATTCAAAATACTATAAATACACACTTTCATAACTGCAAAAATACAGTTACTCTTTATAATTATCTGATTATTATAACTTTTATAATAAGACCTGATTACGTATCTGATTACTCTCAGTTTTATCTCCATACGTTTTTATTCGCCCAATTTCGTGTTTCTTTTTTTTTCAATCAAAGCTTCTTTCGTCGCTACGAGGGGCACAGAAATGAATCTGCTTGGGTCAATGACGGACCCCACAATGTTGAAACTGCCCAAACTGATCATTTCTTCATTTCTCAAGATTTCCACTTTTACATGACAGTAGTCTAAAGAAAACTGCACTAAATTCAGTTTAATGCAGTGCTATGTTTTTATTTTATTTTACAGGACAGTAATTATTTTCATGATTGCTCGAATAATTATACCATTATAATTTGTTTGGTTCCAAGCTCTGATTTCTTTGCAAGTCCCCAAAATGTTGACAACAGAATGAAAATATTATTATACAAGATGATTTTTTTCACGTTCTGATTTTCGAGAGAGAGCGAGAGCGAGAGAGAGAGAGAGAGAGAGAGAGAGAGAAAAGAGTGCGACCGAACGTAAGACAGATAACAAGTGACAAATATTTTGGGTGTCTCGGTCCTGTGCGGGTCGTCGTAACACCCTACAATCAACCGTGTATTCGTCGGATAAGCGTAACGCTCAAGGGGGTTGTGAACGGAGGAAAGCTGGAGCTCGCTATGATGCAACCGGCGTTATGAAATCGCGCGCGCCCGATTTGTTATTGACGCCAGCGTTCTCCAGTGGAGGCGCTCAATTTTTAGACTTCTTTGCAGATTTCGCAGCAACGTTTGTATGAGTGTCTTTCACGTTGTCACCCTGGAGGGCGTAACTCAGGTAAGTTCAAAAATTACGTAACATCGGTTACGGACCCTCTCGGTTACTCAAATAACAATGTCCTCGCGGCATAAAGCCCCTAATCGTTAGTTAGGAGAATTTATTGAGCCGTTAATGTCTCTGTGGAAAAACGCTTGAAAAATTACTGCACAAACGTCGTAATTTTTAGACATTACTTTCATGTATAGGTTAATAATAATAATGTTTTACAGATAATCCTATCGATGGAGAAAATATACCCCTTATTTGTTTTTCATTTTTGGTGGGTTTGTGAAACGTCTTACATAAGATACTCTCCCTCTCTTTCTGTCTGAGGACTGAGGGTAGCTCAATTTCATGCAAATTCTATGACTAATTTTACTACTTTTTAAACATAATTGTTTTCATTATTCAAATATTACTTTTTCTCTTCCTTATATTCATTTTTTCGATTTCTTTCGTTTATTACTATTTTTTATTTATTATTTCATTATTAGGGTCGTTATTTTACTTATTGTTAACTATTTTAGATATTTCTATATTACATTCCGGCTTATACCTATGTCACTTGTTTTTTTAAATTTCTATCTTTATTTTACGTTTATTTTTTATTCTATTAAGGGGCCAGTCCACTTTGAAAATTTCAAAAAATCGAAAGCCAGCAAGACGTGAAGAAATCGACGATGATGAGCAATTAGAAGGGATTTTGTAAGGTGCGGGAATTTCCGATTGATTTGGGTAAGAGTTTTTCATACTATAAACGTCAAACGCGTTTTTCTCTAGAGTATCTCTATAACTAATAAACCGATTCTCTTGAAATTTGACCCACATATTGTAAACATGATTCGCAACAAGATGACCCTCGATGGTTTAAAAATTTTGATTTTTACTCATTTTTTTTGCGAAAAACAGCGAAAAAATGCGTTTTTTAAAAACTTTTTTCGTTTTTCATCTGCCATTTTTTTATTTTTTGATGAAACTTTATATCCGAGGGTCATTCTGTAGCTGGTGTCATACTGAATCTCATGGACTTTGATTTTTTTTGTTTCAGACAAGCCCTTGCCGAGTTGTCATGGAGCTACCTAGCCCACCTATTTTTGAGGCGTTACGTTAAACTATAGTTTTTGTACTTAAAAATGAATAAAAATGAATTAACATTTGAAAAAAAAATGTATTTCAAGACTTTATTTGTCAAGCCCAACAACTTTTATATTCATATCTTTTATAAAATCCTCAAAAAAAAATCGCGAAAATGGGGTTTTTTCGTGGCTCCAAAGTGGACTGGCCCCTTAAGCGATTCGGCCCAGCGGTCGTCAGGGTTATAGTGATCGTCATGTTTACTCATTAAATAAGTATTTTAAGATAAGAATTAGTCCTTCATGTAAGTGTAAGTATTCAAGAATAATCAAATAAAATATATTCAGCTGCGACGTTTATCTGTCATTTCAGCCGAATCCTTCTTAGGAAGTCAAAGTGAACCGTGTCACATCTCTGGTGATTTGAGAAGGCCTGGGGACTTGCGTGAAGTACGTTTGTCTTCAAGTGATTAACAAGGATCTTAGTTTTGCGTTCAGCATAAAAAATTATAGCCTCATCCTCATTCCAACGAGTTTTCATATATGACGATTATCAGTTCAGCTATATAAACACTCTGCCGATTAATCGCCATGGCTGTCGATAACTGGAACAAGGTTAGCAAAAAAAATCTTATGACTCGAATATTAATTATTAGAATATCAGAAGAGAAATATTGGGTCCGGAATTAGCATTTTCCGAAGAATCCACGGACCAACGTCATAGACATATTCGCGACACTAAAAAAGACTTACATATAAATAAACGTTGTCGATCACTGGTCCGTGATCATGTCGATAACTGAGTACGTCTTGAACACGGGTGAACACCACTCTATCGAAAGAAAGATAAATCATTATTTTGTGCTAAAATAGTTTTTTATAATGATTGAAAATGAATATAAATTGAAATTCTGACGTAATAGCCATAATTAGTTTTGTTTTTTTTTAATTAATAAAGTTGTATGTAAGAGATATTTATGTTTCAAACTCGTTATCAAATGTTTTAATAAAAACCAAAAAGTTTGTAACTAAGTACCTTAAAATTCCTGCTACAGTCCTATATGCAGGCGTAATCGAGTCGACAAAGACCTACGAACCTTTGCATAATTATTTAAGGCCTTATACACTAGGCAAAAGAATTAAAGGATATTGAAAAAGTCCGCCAATTTTTGGGTAATTTTCAAATAGCTGCAACTCCTCGAAAAATGGAAACATTCAAAGAACTGTAAATTCCAACAATTGCAATCGCTCGTCGTATCATGAAAAACGTTCAGCGCTATAAAAAAAAATCTTACAATTTTTTTTCGATTTTTTAAAATTAATTGTTTTTTGTCAAAAAAAACTTTTTTAATTATTTTTTTTTCTTCATTAGACAAAAATTTGTTCCCGTTGTTCAACAATCAACATTTTTTAGCACCGAAAATTCGGATCAGTGCGAAAAAAGTTGTGATTCTCAAAAGACGAATAAATGGTGGTAGATTTAGCCTTTAATCGATTTTTGGCAAAAACCACAATTTCGATCATTCGGAACTCAATGAAAAGAATCGCAGGGCTTTAAACTTTTGCGGGCTTTTTTAGGATACTTTGAGGTAATAAAAAAACCGATTTTTTAAAAATATATTCGATATTGGCAAAATAATTCTTAGTTAAAAGAATATTCGTAAATATGCCATTTTTCACGTTTTTTTAAATCCATTTTCCCGTATAAAAAAAAATCTTGATAAAAAAATGATAAAAGCATATTATAGAGAATACTTCAAAGTTTCCAAAACTCTCTGGTTTTTTTCTGTGCGACCATTAGTCTCCGAGTAATCAGTCATCAAAGTCAATAGTGTCATTTTTGCTTTGAACATTGATAACTCAGCGAGAAAAAATCGTACAGAACTCTCCCACCGCTCAAATCAATGGGGAAGAATCCAGCTAAACGATCCTCTCAATCCTATGATTCAAAAAAAATTATTAAAGTCCGTGCAGACTGTGAAAGAGGAGCAAAAAATTTGAATTTTTTTTACTTTTGTTTTTTGATGGCTGCTAAAAGTTGGCTGATGCGATAAATGTTTGAGCTCAAGATCTCAAAACTAGAGATTCACACCTTCAATTTGCTTTTTTTTTTTTAATTTTGCTGTACGACCATTTTTCGAGGAGTTACAGCTATTTGAAAATGACCCTAAAATTGGCGGACTTTATCAATATCCTTTAATTCTTTTGCCTAGTGTATATACCTTTGGATGGTCGGAAAAAAAGGCTTTTCGGATAAAAAAAAATACTAATAAAGCAATCACAACGAGGTTTAGAAGGTTTATTTAACGCATCCGTGGGTACTCGAATCAAATTTTCATTTTCCCGAAAAAACAAAATGCCACGGAAGCTGCGAGCGGTCAAAAATCATTTAGAGGTCGCTCACGTTTCCCAATAATTTAAACTTTCATTAAAGAATCGATTTTTTTCATCCACTTCTCACCCATGAATTGTACGCTTTATAATTTTTTAATTAACCTCGTAAAAGCTCTAGCCGGCCAATGAATCTTTGGTGGTTCCTCAAGGTTTTCGAAATTCAAAATTTCCGCCACCAAATAAATTTCCCATGCACCATAATTCCTTTTAGCATAAAAACAAAATAAACAGCGAAGTGTTATATTTTCTGAATAATTTATTCCAATCATTTGTAACAAGCACAAATTAGACGATATGTGTTATTATGTATCATTATGTATTATTGTATTATGGCGTCGCTCGTCACCGGGTACAGCTACGATTAGTCCGCAGTTTGACTGAGACCAACTGGGGGACGCATTACGATGCGCGAAAAACTGTTTCTTAAGAAAAGAGGATCAATTGTTTTGAAAATTTTAAAAAGCGTCAAATTAATGAGTGAGAAAAGTTTTTAAAAAATTGGCGAAAATTGGCAATTTTGAAGCTCTTGAGCGACCACTAAATATTCATTAGCCAACTACAGCTTTCGCGAGGTTAATTTAAAAATTATAAAGCGTAACATTCATGGGTGAGAAATGGACGAAAAAAAAATCGATTTTTTAAATGAAAATTAGAATTTTTGGCGGGCCTGAGCGACCTCTAAAGATTTTTTGACCGCTCGCAGCTTTCGCTACAATTTTTCATTTTCTTTAAGGGGCCAGTCGACTTTTGTGCCACGAAAAAAGGTTATTTTCGCGATTATTTCTTGAGGATTTTATAAAAGATATGAATACGAAAACTGTTGGGCTAGATAAATAAAGTCTTGAAATGAATTTAAAAAAAAACTAATTCATTTTTATTCATTTTTAACTACAAAAACTATAGTTTAACGCAACGCCTCAAAAATAGGTGGGCTAGGTAGCTCCATCACAACTCGGCAACGGCTTGTCTGAAACAAAAAAATCAACGTCCATGAGATTCAGTATGACACCAGCTACAAAATGACCCTCAGATATAAAGTTTTATCAAAAAATGAAAAAATGGCAGATGAAAAACGAAAAAAGTAAAAAAAGCGCGTTTTTTCGCAGTTTTTCGCAAAAAAAGGGTAAAAATCAAAATTTGAAAACCATCGAGGGTCATCTTGTTGCGAATCATGTTTACAATATGTGGTTCAAATTTCAAGAGAATCGGTTTATTAGTTTTAGAGATACGATGGAGCTAGATTTGGAAAACGTTGGTTCGAAAAAAACGCGTTTGAATTTTATACTACGATCGGTCGAGCGCGCTATACGCTCAGGTAGACGAAACGAGGTCCTGACGTTCAGGTAAAAAAAAAATACTTAGAGAGCTCGGGTTTTCATAGAATGATGGCACAATATTCCCGAATGTATGTACTTTCGAAAACAGTAAAAAAATCGATTTTTTGAAATTTTCGAAGTGGGCTGGCCCCTTAAGGGTAAGGTAGGGTTTGCACTTTTGAAAAATTGATTTTTTTTTGTCTTTCCTTATAGTTGAACATTTCAAGACTATAATCCCAAAATTTCAAGTCAATCAGAGCAAAACTCTCGAAGTTATTGACTATTTAGTCCCGCTCCTCTAACACTGTAGCTCCGACTTCTCTAAACTTCAAACGCATTTTTCTCGAAACCACTTTTTCAAAGTCCGTGTTCACTGCCATTTGAAAACTACATGACCGATTTATTTCAAACTTGGTACACACTTTCTACATATAAAATACCTCCCCCTAACGGTTAGTTTGAAATTTTTTTTTACATTGAGGCGGTTTTCCACCCCCAAAATGGCGGAATTTTTCGTGAAAAATAGCACTTTTCACTTTACATGACCACCAAATATTTAGAAACGAAAAAAAAAATATCAAAGACCGTTGGGGGGAGGTTTTGATGATACTTTGACTAAATTTTAATGGTAATTGATTTCAGATCATTTCTAGCTGAGATACAGTGAACACCGCAAATCGTGTTTTCCCAAAGGCGTTCTTGGAAAAGCTTTGTCGACGGCTTGTTTGTGGATATTTTCGCGTACAAATTTCACGAAATGTTCTTGAAATGACACTTCACAATGTACAAAAGGTTTCAATAAATTTACTCTATCCATATCGATGAAAGAAATTCGCAAAAAAGTGTTTTTTTTTTCACGCTGAAACCCCTACCCTCCCCTTAAACAAGCTTTGATAGGATGGTGAGAAAAAGGAAAAAATAGAGCTCAAATTTGTGTCATCCCAATATATACATACATACATATATATATATATATATATATATATATATATATATATATATATATATATATATATATATATATATATATATATATATATATATATATATATATATATATATATATATATATATATATATATAAACGTGTACGCGTATGGGCACAAAAGAGTGGGTGTCCCTTGGCCCCTCGGTTGGCTTGCTGTTCGTCGTAAATTCTGACAATGCACGCCTAGCGAGATCCCTCTACTCGACCTCACTCGCAGTACGAGCCCCTCTCCCGGTTAACCAGTACGATCCCCGAGACCGCAGTATCCCCCGATATATCGAGTTTTTATTGTCGAGTGCAATTCGCACGATCTGGTATGTTTATAGTCCACGTGAGTGTACATGCACCCATAGTATATATGCGTGTGGCTGCGTACACGAAAATGCTGCTGATCGAATCACTTTCCTAACGATTTAACATCTACTCGCGTGCCTTCGTATACGCTGCGACTGCATACGTTATTTTCTTCCGCCACGCTTTTGGATTTTTCGCCGAGGGAAAAAAATACGTTGCATCGGAAAGTACGGGGCTGAAAAATAAAATAGACAAGGCGATAAAAGTTTTTCTTTCGGGGCGAAAAAAATTGAACAAAGTTAAAGGGCTATGAAAAGTTGTAAGGTTTACGGGGGTTGATAATTAATAATGCAATCTTAATTGTTATATAATTGAGGTTAGTATAGTATAACTTTAATTAATAAATGATCGTAGCTTTGATGGAAATGAGATGATTATGATAGAATCAGAGGATGGTTGCGGGCCATGTAAAAATTATGGGGATCACGAGGATTGATTATTGATAATGAAATGTTAATTGTAATATAATTGCAGTTATTATTAGATCTTTTTTATTGATAATAATTAGTACCGTTAATCTTAATTTAAATTTAAATTTAAATTCATCCGCTGCGACAGGCCGAAAAAGGGATTGTTATGAAGCATACTTTGAGCTCATTTCGTGTAAATTTTTATCAAAAAGAATAAAAAATTAACAACGTTATAGAGGTATAATAGAGCCTCGGTTTAAAAAATTTGGTCCAACGGCAGGATCGATAATGTGACAATGATTGGTCTGAAAAATGAAGATAAAGGAGTTTTATAATGTACGTAAATGTAGTTCTGTTTCAGGTAGGCGTTTTTCGAAAAAAAAATTCACCAAATGCAGGGGGTTGGAAAAAAGTATGATTTTGGAGAAATGTTTACTTATATTCGGGGGTTTAACACATTAATACATTTTAAAGAAAAAAAGGGCAAAGTACAACGATAACTACTGCAATCACGAAAATATTGGGTTTTTTAAATTGAAAATCGGACAATTATAGCTAAAGTTATGATTCCGGGCAGGTCGAGAAATGTCGTGTCGAGAAAAACGCGATTGAAAGTTTCAGTATACGTAAATCGTTGCAGTACCTGCGCTTACTGAATTGTTTGTAACTTCGTCAATTTTCAACATTTTAATTTTTCACGTATTCTTGAATGTGTATACTTCGAGAAATCGAGTATTCCTCTCTGAAAGCCCAATTTACAGGGTCAAAATGGTGAATTTTTTTTCCCGTAACACATTAGTTGGAATTAAGGGGCCAGTCCACTTTGGAGCCACGAAAAAAGGCTATTTTCGCGATTTTTTTGAGGATTGTATAAAAGATATGAATATAAAAGTTCCCATGTAGAGGTTGCCATGAGTTGCCCAATGTTACGATCGGCCCAATATTGGGACCATCGTATAAGCCAACAAAAGATAAATAATATTCCTGTCTGAAGCCTGTCCTTGCCCATCTTTAAAAACTAATCAACAGCCGTGACAGTTAAACTATATTTGCCAATTTAAAAACTGGTAATGCTAAAATACAAGCAATTACATTGGCCCATTATTGTCCCGTTCTAAATTGAGAACCGGCACAATATCGGCCCATTACTAACGATTATCCTGGCCCATCTTTCAAAACCAATAAACAGCAGTGATAGTTAAACTGAATTTGCCAATCCTAAAGCTGGCAATCCTAAAATACTGGCTATCACATTGGCTCATTATTGTCTCGTTCTAAATTGAAAACCGACACAATATCGGCCCATAGTTAAAACCTATCATGGCACATCTTTTAAATTCATTAAACAGTCATGATAGATAAACAATATTTGCCAATTTTTAAACCGGTGATGCTGAAGTACTGCCAATTACATTGGCCCATTATTGTTCCGTTATCAATTGAGAACTGGCACAATATCAGCCCATTACTAAAACCTATCCGGGACCATCTGTTAAAACCAATAAACAGCCGTGATAGTTCATCGAAATTTGCCAATTTTAAAACTGGCAATGCTAGAATACTAGAAATTACATTTAATTAATCTAAGCCCTTTATTGGCTAAGTGGGTCAGACTATACCTGCTTTTATTTTATTTAAGCCTCGGGTTATTCATTATCTGTATATTGTGCCAGAATAGGCAAATAACTGGCACGTCATATATTAATCGTCTATATTTTGTAGTTCAGTTTTTGTAATCAAGTCTTGGCCTATTATTGGCATTTGTAGATAACCAACATAAGTAAGTCAAATATGCCAATTTTGAAACCTGTCATATACGCAAATCACAATTTATTTCAAGGTTATTCCATGAAAAATGTATCCATAAGGACCAATCTCGGGCCAATCTTGGCCCGATATAGGTTGAATATTTATCACGCACTCAAACAAACCCAAACAAACTCACGGCCCAATATTCTAGATAGGCTAACTTCTAGATAGACCAACTGTGAAGGCCCATTATAGAGCCAGTGATCAATTTCTACATAGGCCCTTTAAGAGGGCCCACATAGGGCCAAGTGCAATCACCAACATTGCCGCTACAATGAATTAAATCATTGGCCCAATAATTGTTGGCTCTGTTGGCCGATATCGGGCCGTTCTTATCATTTCTACAAAGGCACCTCATTGGTAAATACTGACGGCCCAATATTCTAGAAAGGCTAATTGTGAAGGCCCGTCCCAGGCCCAACGGTCAATCTCTACATGGGTTGTTGGGCTTGATAAATAAAGTCTTGAAATACATAAAAAAAAATTAATTCATTTTTATTAATTTTTAAGCACAAAAACTATAGTTTAACGTAAAGCCTCAAAAATACTTGGGCTAGGTAGCTCCATCACAACTCGGCAACGGCTTGTCTGAAACAAAAAAATCGAAGTCCATTAGATTCAGTATGACACCAGCTACAAAATGACTCTCGGATATGAAGTTTTATCAAAAAATAAAAAAATGGCAGATGAAAAACGAAAGAGTTTTTTAAAAACGCGTTTTTTCGCAGTTTTTCGCAAAAAAAGAGTAAAAATTAAAATGTTATAATCATTGAGGGTCATCTTGTTGCGAATCATGTTTACAATATGTGGTTCAAATGTCAAGAGAATCGGTTTATTAGTTTTAGAAATACGATGGCGCTGGATTTTAAAAACGTTGTTTCGAGAAAAACGCGTTTGAAGTTTATACTCCGAAAAACTCTTACCTAAACCCAATCGGCAATTCCTGCACCGTACAAAATCCCTTCTGATTGCTCATCATCGTCGATTTCTTCAAGTCTTGCTTGATTTCGATTTTTTTTAAATTTTCAACGTGGGCTGGCCCTTTAATTTTTTCCCCAGCAAGTTATGCACATGTTTGTGGTTGCAATGTAATTTTTTTCGGAAGAAAATCTTTCAAATTGTTCGTGGCGCTCAAATGTAATCTGAAACGGAAATATATTAAAAATATCGTCAAATGTATCTAACTGGCTGTGGGTTCACGATCGACTTTTCGAAATTTCGCAAAATACGAAAAATGATGGCTTCTCCAAAGAAAACCTCATTTATCTCTTGAAAAACAGCATGCTGAAGTCATTGTTATTAACGAATGGTTCATCCAGTTAAAAAATGCGATCGTGAACCGAAAATGACTATGTTCGAACGCCAACTGTGCAAATTCAAGTCAATAGTATTAAAGTTACTCAAGATATCAATCCCGTCGTGTCAAGATATGTAGCTTCGAGATAATCGCGTTCAAAGTGTTGGTATATTTTTTTACACGGTCTTGTGAAATATTGCCGTCTTACTGCTAGTCAGCGATTCCGGCACCATATAGGTGTCTTTCCTCATCATCGAGATCGTGTTGCACACCTAATCTATGCAATCTGCGGGCAGTTCGGGCCTCTTTTAAGTGTTCTTGTGCTTTGATGTCCGCTTTCGTTACACGCGAATCATCCTTAACTTTACACAGTGTTCCACTAAAATAAAGTAACTCCGTCAATTTTTTGAATTTCAGCGTCCGGTTGGTCTGAAAATATTCTCCAAAGTTCACACTATAACAATATGCAAAAAAAAATGATTCTTTGAAGTTTCCAGAGAGGGTTCCCTCTTAACACGATTATAATACAACAGAGGTTAATAATTAATCTTAATTGTCACAAAATTCACATTTTTATAATGGAATTTCGATTGTTCACAGTTAATGACATAAACTTGCCTATAGAGTTATAATTTATGGAATTGAAGTTCATTCAATGCATGCTCACAATTGATAATTAATAATGCAATCTTAATTGTAATGTAATTGAGGTTACATTAGAATCCCGATTATTCGAACACCGGTTACCCGGACTCTTGTTCTGTGGCCTCAAGCGATTTTCACATAAAATCAGCGCATTATTAGTATTACCATAATATTCGTATGTTTATTAGTACAAATACAAATACGTACTAACACAATTGTCATTCTATGTTAACACTTTGCACTCGAGATCTATTTCGCTCGGGTGTAAAATGGCGAGCGAGAGTCACCTCTCGAGTGCAAAGGGTTAACATTACTTTTATTTTACCATAATATGGATTATCCAGATTTTTTAATTACTGTCTTATAATATAATTTGAATTATTAATGAATAATCGTAACTTCAATACGATGAACCCGAAATACAAGGGTTAATAATTAAGGGGCTGTACCAGCGTGATACTTTCAAAAAATTGATTTTGTTTGCCTTTGTCGACAGTTTATACTTACAAGAATATCATTGTATTTCGCGCCTCTTCCTCGAGATCACATAGTAGTAGTATCCCCCCCGCCGCCCCCATGCCGATGTCGCCACAGGTTTATAGTAAAACAAAACCTTTTCCCCACCCCCCGAGGCCCTCATGGTCCGATGTTCACTTCATTTATATCATTTATATCATTTATTTATTTATATCATTTATATCATTTATATAATTTCTATCAATATCATTTTGTCTTGCAAAAATCGATAGTTAAATCTTTCAACGCGTTTTTCTCGAAATGAGATTGTTCAAATTTGCTGATATTGTATCTCAAAGAGCAATTATCCGATTGACTTGAAATTTGAACTGAGTACTCTCGAAAGAACTGAGAAAAAAATGACCATTTTATAGGCAAGAAAACAGACTCTTTTTCATAACTACGCCATTTTGTAAGATTTGGATATTTTTCAAAAAAACCAACGTCATTGCACAGGAAATACCTTCCAGTTTAACGACATTATTGCCTTCTTCGGTTTCAGCTACTCAATCGGCCGGAATGTCAGCAGTGGAGGAACTTTTTTTTGGCGTCTCCGAACGCAGCGCACAAGTCGCTTGGATCTCAATATTTTTCTATGAAAAAATTATGTAATATCGGTTAAATATACCCAAGTATATTCCTAATTTTCCGAAACATTTAATTGAGTTCAATGTTTAATGTTTTCCGAAACATTTGATTGAACAAATCCCCTCAAATCACCCAAATTTTCAGCGTTCACACTGAAGTAGCCCCTTAATCTTAATTGCAGCACAACCGCGATGTTTATAATAAAATTTTAATTCTTGACAGTAGATAACATATTCTGGTCCATAGAGTTATAATTTATGGGATTTGTTCTCTTTCAACCCCTGCTTGCAGTAAGTGTTTGTTTGTAAAGGTGAAAAAATTGTTTGTACAAATCATTTACAGATCGAACAGGAAGACAATATAGGAAAATTAATTTTCGAGACCTAGGGTGGATAATGAGGAGAATTGCAAAATCTCTGCTTGACGATTTCGCGTACACAGAGGCGACAAATTCAGGGCGGAAATCATATTGGTCGTGATCGGAACGCTTCCGACCTACGGATGGTGTACGAGCTGGTACAAATGGACGGAAGATCACACGCACTCACACACACACACACACACACACACACACACACACACACACACACACACACACACACACACACACACACACACACACACACACACACACACACACACACACACACACACACACACACACACACACACACACACACACACACACACACACACACACACACACACCACACACACACACACACGCACACGCCCCCACACACGCACGCACACACACACACGCACGCACACACACACACACGCACACACACACACACACACGCCCCCACACACGCACGCACACACACACACGCACGCACACACACACACACGCACGCACACACACACACACACACACACACACACACACACACACACACACACACGCGCGCGCGCGCGCGCCCCCACACACGCACGCACACACACACACACACGCGCACACACACACACACACACGCACGCACACACACACACACACACACACACACACGCACACACACACACACACACACACACACGCGCGCGCGCACTCACACACGTGTAGATATATATATATATAATGCATGGATCCACGTAGGGTTTAAGGGCACGTGGGAATTCCTCTTCCCGGACGTTGGTTGCCCATGTAATACACGATTATTACGCGCATCCTTGCAAATTTTGCACCAGTGTGGCCGGTCTGTTAATGCGCTAATGTGGACACGCTTGTATAAAAGCTCGTTGTACAATATTTTGAGCATATACGTGTGCGCATTTTCGTTCATGCATTTATGAATATAAGTGAGAGAGAAAGAGAGGAAGAGCAACGGATACGATATTTCGGCTTTAATAATACCGGGCAGCCGGTATAGATGTAAGATAGTTATAATTAGGCTTGCATTCGGTCTAGCAATAAGCAGGTTACCCATGTGAACTTCCCCCGCAACATTTGGGTGTGACGGTATGCAAAGGTGCGGTTTTCCGACCGTATCGTCGTTACGGGTCTGCGTACATCGGCCAGTCAGGCCAAAGTGTCGTCAAAAATTCTCTTCGCACCTCATACGATGGCAATAATCCGGTCGAAATTTTCGTCTTTCAGGTGTTAGCCAGTTGTCGGGAATGCCGGATACATCGGTGGACATTTTGACACGCGTGGAATAAAAGGGAGAAAATTGAAAAATAAAAAAATAGCGAGCTTTCGGAAGGAAGTCTGTTTTTTTTCCAAAAATGTTCGCAATTTTTTGCTCACTATTTTTTTATTTTTCAATTTTTCTTCTTGATTCGAGGTCAACTTATGCACAATATTGTACAAAGTAAAAAGATGTTTGAGTTTTTTGCTTCGATCACCTGATCCGGGACTTGGGACTTCCGCAAGCGAAGAATGTCATCGCCCGCGCACCGACACACGTGGCTCCTCCCACTCCCACCACCATGTTTTGTCAGACTTTAAAAAATATTTTAATGTTCAGTAAAGACCGCTTAGTCAACATACCAAATATCAACATTCTATATTTAATACTTTTCGCATAAAAAATTGGTGAAAATTCGAAAATTTTTTGGTTCAACAAGGCAGACTTCCCCCTTAAGGGGGATTGTCTTTTTTTTTCGCAAAATTTACCGCTTTTTGGGAATTTTTTTGTGAAGAAAGTATACAACGGAAAACTTGTGAAACTTGGCATATAGTTTTATTGATCTGTTTACTACATACAAAAAATTTTTCAACAATTTCATAAAAAAATCCGCCTCCCACCCCCCTCGACGCGCGATGGTCCTTTTTTGATGGTGTGCACGATTACAGCCTTCACGTTCATCCTGCAACAAAAACCCAAAAAGCATTTTACTTTAGACACATATAGCTATAGTTCGATGAAGGGAAAAAAAAAAATTGACGATTTGGTGACGTTTTGAACTTGATGTATCGATTTTTCGAAAAAAATTGATCGATTTTTTGTTATAAATAAAAAACTATTAAACGTATTGCTTTTTTGCTTCATCAAACGATAAAAGGATGTCAGCTGAGCATTCTGTCCAAATTTGAAGGCAATCGGTTGAATAGTTTTTGAGAAATCGTGCACACCATCAAAAAAGGACCATCGCGCGTCGAGGGGGGTGGGAGGCGGATTTTTTGATGAAATTGTTTAAAAAAATTTTTGTATGTAGTAAACAGATCAATAAAACTATATTCCAAGTTTCACAAGTTTTCCGTTGTATACTTTCTTCACAAAAAAATTCCCAAAAAGCGGTAAATTTTGCGAAAAAAAAGATAATCCCCCCTTAAGTAGGTACTGCCTGCGCCTTTGATCAGTGGCCAAACATGGGGTGCTTCTGTAGCTTTACTATTTAACTTCATACACTTAATATTATTTTTTACTTTTTAGTTCAATAGTTTATAAATAAAAGCTTGTTTTTAAAAAGACTTCTTACGTTAAGTTTATTGCACACTTTTTTGTATTAGAATTTGTTTATTTATTTGCCATATCAGATCCCTAGGATATTCAGACATCGGCGTAATCAAAAACCTCACCTTAGTTGATAAAGGTTTCGCGAGAAACTTTATAACAGTGTAATTATAAATAGTGCTCGAGTCAACGAAGTTAATGAGACCAAACTCGATTGTCTTACCATTTGCCATTAGGAAATTTCAGTTCCCACCTCCCACCACCATTATCATACTCTCGTTATCATGTGTAATGAAAAGTGCTCGTGATAACAAAACCAATGAGCACAAACTCGACTGTCCTAACATGTGTCATTATGGAGTTCCAGTGTCTACCTTCCACCTCCATCAGCAGACTCTTGTCATCATGTGTAATGAATTGTGCTCATAATAACAAAACAAATGAGTACAAACTCGACTGTTCTAGTATATGCTATCAAGGAGGTGCATTGCTCACCTCCCACCTCTGTCATCAGACCAGCTCCATGATACCATATTATTGCATTGTAACTGAAGTCACATAGGTATGCCAAATTTTAGGTCAATCAGATGCCAGAAAGTGCTTGAAAAATGGATTACAAATTTTGAACCGGAAAGACACACGAACGAAGCAGGTTAAATAAAAGCTTGTATAAATATACACATGTCTTCATAGATAAACGATAACTCGTTCGTGCAAAACCACAAAACTCAATCTCTCCCTCTCTTATTGAATATTCCCATATAGGGTCGCCTGTCGTAAAAAAAATGCCAGCATGCAGCCATTAAACGGTCTGCTGATAATCGGCCAATAATTTGTCGACCAGCATTGGGGTACTGTAGGCGGATGAACGGCTTGCCTGATCTATGCCAGCCATTGGTGGGCCGATACCATCGCACCGATAATGTGGCCAGCATTGGGGTATCGTAGGCGGATGAACGGCTTGCAGATCTATTCCAGCCATTGATGCTTTGTTTTTGGGCGTTTCGCAAATGCAGGTCGTTAAACGGTACTACGTAAAAACAAGGGATAAGGTTTCGAAAAGCATATCCCACTGATGAAGCTGAAATTTTGCACAGACCTTCTTTTCAATATTTTAAGAGAACCTTTAAAAGGATATTGGCGACTAGCAATCGTTTTCGATATATAGTATATTGAAAGTTATTTACTGTACTGCGCTTCTACTATATTAAGGCCTAAAGCCACTGTAACGGTCCAAAAAAAAGGTTTTTTCACGAATTTTTTGCTTCCAAAATTGAAGGTAATTGAAAAAAAACTTTTAAGGGTGTTATCGGGCATACATTAAACTTTATTATCAAATTTTTTTACAGCAAAAAAAAAACAAAATGGCGGTTCCACAGCTATCTTCCCGGGGCATGTTTTGCTTGCAGGGCTCCGCGGCACGCAGCACCACTGGTGCACTTTTGAATCTAGAACAAAAAAAAAAAACCATCAATCTAGAGGGTTATAGCTAGAGAATGTCGATCGGATTTTAAAAAGTATCAATTTTTGTGGATTTGGCGTGCGTTTGAAAAAAAAAATTGATTTTTGACGAAAAAAACGGCTAGTTTTTTGTTAATAAAAAATCAATAAATAAAGTTATTGAAAATCCCGATCGACATTCTCAAGATAATGTTAATGTTCACATCTGGTCAAAATTTCAAGTAAAAAAAATGAAAATTGTTCGAGTGATGCTGCGTGCCATTTTGAAAAACCGTATTTCGAGCAAAACGCGTTTAAAGTTTTGCGAACAGTTTTTTATTGGAAAAAATAAAAAAAAGAAGGTAAAAAAAAATTTACCGTTAGTCTGCAATCCCAGCACCATACATTTGTCCTTCGATGGCCAAATTTTCGTCTGGCAAAATTTACAGTGGCCTTACCCCTTAAATAAGCCCAAACAAACCCATCCCACATGGCAAGTGATATGCCCGTTCGGGCGGGCACTGTTTGCGGTATCTATCGGATATATAAATACACTCGTATGGCGTGAAATAATAAACTTTACAATGCGATACATCGAAAACTATTGCTAGTCGTCAAAAATCCGTTGAGGGATTCCCTTAGGATAATGAGAGGAAGTTCGGTGCAAAATTTCAGCTCGATCAGAGGAGTATGCTTTTCGGAACTTCACCCATAACGAGCGAGTTATATTCACAGCCTAAATGGACCAAAAAAAATGTCCGTAAACTTTAATGTCACGAATAAAATTATCGGCATAAAAGTAAGAAACGCACAAACGATGGATTCTGTAAGTGTTAGGATGGCTAAGTGGGTCGGGCGCTCGGCACTAGAACGAAAGACGATTCGATCCCGATGATAGGTAAAAACGTGAACAATGCAGAAAGCGTTTTTAATGCAATTATTCTATGTACATGGACATAAGTAAAGCATAAGAAAACAAAAAAGATACTACTAGAATTTTTATATTCATAATTCGTAAATTTTTTGTTTTTCATTTCCGGCAGAAGATCCGGCAGTCGTTGCTGGGCCAATATGGGCGTATGATATTTGGCCAAGTCTTAGCAGCCATTCATGGTTTGCCATTAACAACCATGCATGGTGCGGATCTGGCCCGTTTATATAGCCATTACCGCGCCATCGTTTTTACTCTGGCAACCAGTAAGGGGCCATTACTGTGCCGATTGTAAAACCCTATTTGGGATTCCCTCATTTTTCTCATGGGTATTTTTACCGATGAAAAAAAAAACAATTTGAACATTTTTCGCAATCTACCATTCCTGAACTGCTCGATCATCCCTGTGAGCTGAAAACAGCCTAGTATTTTCGTTCTTCATTAATTATTTACTTTACTATCTAATACTTTCTCCGAAAAACCAATGATTCTCAAAGTTAATTTGTTGTCCATTGACATTTCCATTCAAGCCTAGCTCAAACTCTCCACCAATTTTCAACGACCCTTTTCCATTTCTAGAAAGCTCCAAAAATGTTGAACCCAGGAGAGAAACAATGTCCACACGAAGGGGAGCACCGGCGCGACGAGTAGCTTCGTTCCAACGTGTGCGTTATTTTCACGAGGCGAAAATCTCCACCAAAGTCAAAATCAGCGAACGAGGTCGTAAAACGTCCCCCACCCCCTCCCCGGCCCTTCGATTGTCGTTGGTACTCAGCACGAGACGATACGTGAATCCAGAATTCGTAATATAATTAAATTCGTGCTCGCTAGACGCAAACACACACACACACACATGTACAAACGAGCAAGTGGACAAGTGAACGATGCAAATAGCGCAATTTTATTATTTATCCATCTATATCTCTTTGTGTTTACTAAAATTACGTATTCGCGTTTACGATTATTGCGTTTCGCTCAGTGGACTTGTTATTTCAACGTTTTTGCATTAAACGAAGCGGCAAGGGGTGGGGATCTCTTGTTTCTCTCCAGCGTATCGACTCATTTGACCCGTGCAATATTAAACATCCCTTGCACCTCCTGCCCCTCCCTCCCTAACTCGTTCCTTCTCTCTCTTTATTGCGCCCTCAAAATTTCATTTCATTTGTACGTAGCGATGCTAATCACACGTATAGGCTGTTGACGATTGAGCATGGACGAGAAATGTTATTAATGCTGCGGTATCCGACAAACAAAAATGATTAATATTTATCGTCGCAACGATTTCCGTTCGCCCCATCCACGATTTCTCTCTCTCTCTCTCTCTCTCTCTCTCTCTCCCCTCCCCCTTCCCCGTCTCTCGCTTTCCCTATCCTCGGAACGCTAACGATGTGTTACGTTCGATACAATTCTTGGCAATGTTTCCCTCTTTCGCACACTGATATATACGTATATTGCATTTTGCAATCCTCGCAACATTTTACTGAAAAAACAATGCTAATTTATTATTTTTCACGCTTTTATTGTTCCATCGAATTAAAAAAAATTCTTATACGTAAAAAGCTTTTGAAATGCTGCAAAAGCTTCTCAATTCATGCCTCGCATTATATATATTCTTTAATATTGCAATACATTCTGCCATTCTGGGAATATTTCACTGAAATAATAATGCTAATGTATAATTCTTCGGGGTTGAATGGTTCCGGCGAATTATAAAAAATTGGTCAATCGAAAAGAGCCCTCGAAGTGCTGCGAAAAGCTCCCAATTTGGGCCGCGTATTACGTTTATTTCAGATTTATCGAATATCAAATATTTCTCGATTCAAATCGGTATTTCCAATAAATTTTGCCCACGGACAAAAGGCGCGATTGGTCGGAGCAAATTTTATCAGCTCGTGGATGAACGGGAAAGGGATAAGGTCACTGCTGCGACGAGCCGAAAAAGGTCGATTTTCCCGTTTTTTTTGTGTCCTTCATTATTTATATGGGATTTGGAAAAATGTATGTTACTAAGTAGACGTTCAATTTTATTACGTGTAAAGTTTCATTAAAAAAAATTAATAACGTTATTGAGCTATAATAGAGCCTCTGTATAAAAAATGTGGTGCAACGGCCGGATCGATAAAAAAAAGTTTCCTAATGTATATCAATGTAGTTCTCGTTGTAAGCAGTCGTTTTTCGAAGTTTTTTCTTCACAAAATCGCGAGTGTTCGAAACCAAGAGTGTAATTTTGGCGAAATTTGTTCTCATATTCAGGAGTGTAAAAAAGACTAAATAAAAAAACGGATCCGTAAAACCATAGCTATTGCAATTACGGAAATATTGTTTTTTTTTTTCAATAAAAAATCAGACAATTGTAGCTAGACTTAATGATTCCGGACAGGTCGAGAAAAGCGCGATTGAAAGTTTTTCCATACGTAAATCCTTGCGCTACCTCCTCTCACCGAAACCTCTGTAATTTGGTCAATCTATATAAATCTTCAATATTTCAACTTGAATTTTTTTTCACATATTCTTGAATATGTATACCTTGAAAGAACGCAGAGAAAAAATAGATTTTTTCGACCCGTCACATTGGCGTCCCTTCTTAACGCGTTTATCCGAAATGTAATAAAAGTCGGTCATTTGTATAATGCAACGCTGCACATGCAGTTTTTTCTTTAATCAGCGTCATATTCGGGACTGTGTTGCCACCTGACGTTAAGACATATATATATATATATATCGATATGCGACGAGTGCGATACGAATATAGATCTCCCGTTATGGTGCATATCGCATAGCCTCTCTCTCTCTCCATCGATATCATGCACGCCGCGATTACGTTGTCAATCAATTTGATTAAACATTAAAACGCGAGTTCAATTTTCCCGATGATACTTGCTTCTAAAAAAAAATAAATCCTATCAGCCTCGCGTTGGGTAAATTCGTCGATCGCGACGCGCATAATCTCCCTATTGATATTTATTTATTAAATCTTAACAAAATTAACGTTTATACGGGATTGCACTTATAGCCTGTCGCTCGTATGTGTGTGTGTGTAGGTGGCGTCAACGCGAGGATGGAAAATCTCGTTTATTACTTTCATCTGATTACCTTGGTCGTTATATTGAAATTGTTCATTCGCAGGGTGCGATAACAGAAGAGAGCACACATTGAAACGAAAATGATATTGCTATCAACCCCCCTCCCCCCTTCCTTCTACCGCCACTGTGACTCCAATCCACGGATCCGCCATTCCTGGGATCAATGAACACGAAATATTCGACGAGCGGAATTGGCAATTCGTAAATGATAGAAATTCGACGAATTTAGAGCACCCGATCCGACCGCAGATGTAACGTCGTCGATTACTGTTCAGTGAGCTTTTTCAACGATATTTCGCCTCGTGCAGCCGAATACGCGCGCGCACACACACACACACACACACACACGCGCGCGCGCGCGCACACACGCACACACGCACACACACACACACACACACACACACACACACACGCACACACACGCACACACACGCACACACACGCACACACACGCACACACACGCACACACACGCACACGCACACACACGCATACACACACACGCACGCGCGCACACACACGCGCGCACACACACACACACACACACACACATATATATATATATGGTGTCCTGTTATGAATGGATAATCCTGCATCTGTCCAAACGTCAGGACATGTCCTACTAAAGGCACGAATTTCAGTTTAGTAAAAGTCTTACGGTTTTCGAAATTTTCGGCTTCATATTGTTTTTCTAAAAAAATCATCTGCTTTTCGTTTTTCGCATGCCATTTCTAGAAATGATATGAATCGACAATAACTAAGCAATTTTTTAAAGTAATTGGCACGACATGCGTAGTACGTTTTTTTACACCGCAGGCTGTCAAAGTCAGATGTTCGAATTGGTTTGTATGCAAATTCTGCATGAGATCTTTTATCATTAAGTTTCCTTGACATTTAAGGTTAAAAAAAAACTTTCTATATAAAACAGGTAATCAAAAGTATTTTATTTTACACTGGGTAAAAAAAAGTTATCATTTGTAGCAATGGCGTGCGAAAAACCAAAAGCAGATGATTTTTATTTCGAAAGACTGTTACTTAACTGAAATTCCAGCAAATAGTAGGACATGATCTGACCTATCGACAGATGCACGGTTATTCATTTATAACAGGTCACCATATATATATATATATATATATATATATATATATATATATATATATATATAGATATATAGATATATATATATATATATATATATATATATATATATATATATATATATATATATATATATATATATATATATATATATATATATATATATATATATATATATATATATATATATATATATATATATATATATATAGATAGATATATAGATATATAGATATATAGATATATATATATATATATATATAGATATATATATAGATATATATGTTTGTCAATTAAATGTGCACGAGAGGAAAAATCAATTCCTTTAAATCGTGAAAAATGTACGATGGCTGTCTCACTTGTCATCATCGCCATCTCCGTCAACAATAATTCTCCGCGAAACCCGAGAATTTTTTTTTTTACCGCATGTCACTTTACAAAGTACAAAAACAGGGAGTTTCTTTTCAGCCAATGTACGGAAGAGATGGTGAAAAATATCGAACCGGGAGAAAGAAGGCTCTCGTGACGTTGTGTTAACTGGCTGAGGTCTTCATAGCGCAAGATATTTTAACGCAGCAGTCTGTACAGATTTTGACAAAGTGATGATGGTGGAAAATAGATTGAAACGTCGGTTGGTGGGCGACACGATGGCGGACGATCCACCGTGGTCAGCTGCGTTGGCCGGGTCAATACTTGGTTGGAGGACCGCCTACGCGCCGGCTACCAAGCAGGTGGCGGTTTTACTTTCCACTGGTGAACGCACGTGAAATTGTGAAAATATTGCCGGCTTGTATCGACCAGGGTTTTCGACAGTTTCCCTGTGCCCGCGGCTAGTGAGGGAGGGGGCTGGCAGGGTTTTCGACAGTTTCCCTGTGCCTTCTTGTGAGGGGATACATCAGGGCATTCCAAAAAATGGTTGGTTATGATACTGTGGAGGAGTTTCTCGAGAAATAGTGGAGTAACGATTGGGAGGTAAAAAGTGGAAGGGATAATATTGTAAAAATCCGCGAGGGCATAGAAGGGCAACGGTGGAGACGACAATTATAATGGATTCTTCATTTCTCTGGCAATTATAGGGGGTGATCAGGAAATAGGGGAAAAATCTGAAATTGAGGTCAATCAAAGCATCGACAAAATGTCGATATTTATCGTCGATTCGGCTTTTCGAAACGATCGGTGACGATGGTAAATCAAATTGTCAATAAATCCAAAGCTATCCTGACGTACATTTCCGGAAGTGGAGTAATTTCTTTTCCTCGTTACTTTCGGTGCAGGTGATTTTTTTTCACGTCTCGTCCTTTTCGTCTCTTTATCCTTGTCTCTCTCCGTCTTTCATATCCGAGCTGAACCAAGCGTGACAAAATGAAGTACAGATGTAACGAGTATGTCTTTTCGCGTTGTGTTTCGAGCTCTTGTTCGACTCGTGTCTCGCGTGTCTCTCCGCTCATTATAATTCCCGCGGCGTCCTCGCAATGGTCCGTGTACATTTTCTGGCGACGGGTCTCCGTCCCACTCTCTCCCTCTGTCACCGTGTCTCGCTCCGATTCATGCATATTCTCGGGATGGACATTCACGGTGCAAAGATACTGCTAAATGCAAAAGATTACCATCCGGGGTACCTCTTCACTCTCCTTTTCTGATCCGATTCAATTGATTATCGCAATAATCGGAAATTCATCGTGGGAACGAATTCAGCTGCTCTTTTCACACCCTTGAATGTAGACGCATTGATTTGTATTTTTCAATCAGATATAACAATGCTTTTTGGAATCCGAATTTTTTGATGACCTGACTCGGTTATTTTGAGGGCTTG
This sequence comes from Ophion ellenae, assembly GCA_963210295.1. NCBI lineage: Eukaryota > Metazoa > Arthropoda > Insecta > Hymenoptera > Ichneumonidae > Ophion > Ophion ellenae. The sequence goes on from OY723391.1 coordinate 42,244,374, forward strand.
TGCCCTTTTTTATTTTGATACATATTTTTACTATTATTACTGTTTAATGAATATTTTGAAAAATATTAGAGGTTTTATATTTTTTGAAATATTTAACGCCTGTTGTTAAGTTGGATTAGGGAGGGACATGCAAAGGGAAAGGGGCCTTACATGTACAGAAGAAGTTAACAAAAACATTGTTTAAATTGTTATATCTAGAATTAAATAATATTTTTGAAGGGATCCCTCGAAATCGTGACAAAGGAATTGCCATCATGTCGTGCTCGATTGAGATTTCTATATTCATATGATTATTATTGTAAGGCTTTTTGTACATTCGAAAAAAAGTGTATCGTTCTTTTTATTGGCTTGAATGATGTATAAACAATGCAAGAATGATATGGTCCGAAGAAAAATAATTTAAAAACTGTAAACGCGTTTATCTTGAAACGATTTTTTCAAAATCGAGCGGACTCGTAACTCCCACAATTTTCAACCGATTGACTCCGAATTTCAACTGTAGCCTCTTAGATAGATTCTTCAGTGGTGTACACAAGATTTTTACGATCGATCAACAACTAGGGTTTTTATAAACAAATGTAAGGTAATTTTTTTAGTCGAAAACACGACTTTATTTAAAAATGATGCTAATTTTGTAAAACTCAATATTGTGTAATAATCGTGTGTATTTCGCTAGCAAAACTATAGATTACAAAAAAAATTGTTTTCGTTCTAGTTGCTCATGTGCGTCTCCAACGAGTCCGCCAGTGAAGGACCTAAAAAAGGCGTTCTATTTTTACCGGCCAATAGGCTGCTATTTTGTACTTTATTGAAAAATAGAAAAAATTGTTTTTAATACCTACAGATATGTAAAATAAACCTCCCGAACCTCACTCCGATAGCTTCGTTAGAATTTAAAAAAACCACAAAACCGACTAGCATTCCGGCAATCCAAAGGTATATAAGACTTCAATGAATAATGCATCATTTTCACGTATATTACATAATTGTTGTGATTATTATGTTATTTTTACGAATGGTACATTATTTTTCCACATGTTGCACAATTTTCGTAATTTTGTATTATTTTTACGTATGACATATAATTTTTGTAATTGTTATATTATTTTTACCAATATTACATAATTTTTATGATTGTTATATGTTTTTTTACCAATATTACATAATTTTCGTAGTTTCACATTATTTTTACACACATTACATTACTTTTTTTACGTTTATAACTACGAACAAATTTGATCTTGCATCGTTCCTAAATCTAGGGTAAATCACTTTAAAACCCGGAAGTGGAGAGAGTTAATAAACCGATCAAATCGTTTCGATTATCACAACTAAAATGACAATGAAAAAATATCAGCACAATTGAGACTTCGTGACAACTGTCACGTAAACTCGTTGCGATGTAATTGCGATTCTGGCAATCGTCGTTTGAAGTAGATACGGATCTGAGAGGGAGAGGACAGTAGTCACAGCTAGTTGCTCTTGGAGTAGTCGTAGTACGGTGGTACCAAGACCCGTTTTCCGGGCGAAAATTCAGCAGCTTGTGGAATAGCACGCGGGCGGCAGGATACGTGAAGACAATCGGCCTGGAGTTCGGGGGATGAGTTGAAAAGAACGAAAAAGGGTAAAAAGAAGGAAAGAAAGGATGAAAAGAGTACAAAACAAAGGAAAGAAAAAAGAATTTCAGTACAGTGATCACGGAGCCGTGACACACTCACTCGGTAACCCTGCATTATTATTCGGGTGTCGAGCACACTTTTTTTTTTGCCAAAAGTATTTCTTTCTCCCACTACACGAATGAGGCACGAACCGAAAAAAATGCGAACAATTCTTCGTGTATTCTCGATTCTCTTCCTAGTAACGCGAGTTCGACAGCCGCCAATTGCGAAAAAAATTTTTTTTTCGCAACACTCCCGAGTCGACGAACGTATACGGATTTTTTTTTAGGGGTTGAAGAACCTCTTGAAATGCTGTTCGAATTTCACGAGCAGGAAACCCTTCCTCGCTGCAAAGCAATACGAAACCCCTTTCTTTTCCCGAACAGTCACCGGCTATTTCCTCCCCAAATCAAACAATCTCTGGAAATAAAGTTTCGCCGGATCCTCTGTATACGTTGACTTTTCCCAGATACGCTCTCTCAGCCTGTTGTCCAAATTTTCGTCTGGGCCCTCGTCAGTATCGACGGTACATCCGAAAATACACGGCTTGTAATTTTCTTTCTTCTGCACGGAGAAAGTCGCTTCTCAGCTCTCGCCTCGTTACCTGACAATATCACGACATTTGTTGAAATGTGAAGAGGAATTTTTTTTTTTCAATAAAAAATATTCAACCTTAATTTCATTTTTTAAACTAACGTGACTAATGTTTTATTCCTGTGCTTGCAATTTTTCAACGTTTCAATATTTAAGCACGGTGTATATTTTTTTATTGCTCTCTTCCTTTGCAATAAGAATTTTGGTGAATAATAAATAAATTTAATAAAATAAATAAAATTCTCAATAAAATTTGAGAAATCAATAATTTTATTGCCACCAAAATTTTAATTTCGATTTATCTCATTTTACATTATCACTTTTCACATGCAAAGTTTTTTTTAGCTTTGGGAAAGAAGAAACGAAATTCGTTTCACCAAAATATTGATAAAAATTCAGACGATTAATAATTCCCTTTTTATCGCAGATTTTTTCCCATAAGATGTAGACGATTCATAGAAAGCGCACTTACTTAACAAATAATGATTTTTTTTAATTATCAGAAAGAAAATTAACGTGAAAAAAAATCTAAAAAAATAGACTAGGTATTAGCAAAAAATAATTAAATTATATTACGAATAAAATTCTTAAACATTCAGCGCATGAATCCTCATACCTCTGTGGGAAATTTTAATCCTAAGGGATGTGCACAAATTTCAACGAAACTAATTATGGAATAAATCGTCACGTTTTTTTCAATGTTTAAAAGTAAAATTAACATTAAAGGGTCCTCTCACTTTATACGCTAAAAAAGGCTATTTTTATGCATCTTTTGATAGATTTATATTATAGATATTGATATAAAAGTTGTTAAATTTAATAAATACACTTTCGAAATACATTGAAAAAAAAACATTTTAACTTATTTAAGTCACTATTTATAGACGAAAATGTTAGTTAAAAAAATTCCTGAAAAGATGATGGGTCTGCGCTATTGATGAAATCTCGAAGATGAATCATCCGAAACAAAAAAATCAGACGGTTTTAAATTCAGTATATTAATAGCTATAACGCATATCATACGATTTTTGATATATGCAAAAATAACAACATGGCGAACATTTGTCGAAAAAACAAAAAAAAAACGTGTTTTTTTCACCGTTTGTGGCAAAAAAATACTGAATATCAAAATTCAAAAAGATCCTTGATATGCACTATAGCTTTAGTTGTAAAGAATCTGTGGTTGAAATTTCATAACTATTGGTTCAGTAGTTTCGAAGATTTGATCAACAAGCCGTTGAAAAACGTTGTTTCGAGAAAAACGCCTATAAAGTTTTTTCCGGTGACATAAATACATACATTTAAAAAAAATGTATTTCGAAAGTGTATTTATCAAGTGTAACAACTTTTATATCAATATCTGAAACATAAACCTATTTTAAAAAATCATTAAAATAGCCTTTTTTAGCGTCTAAAGTGACAAGACCGCTTAAGAAACTATTGAAGACGAAACGGTCTGACATAAAGGAAAAAAAAATTCAAGATGCAAATTCAGCGAAAAATTAAAAAATATATAATTTAGGGGAAAAAAAGAATAATTTGCTCTTCTACTAGCGGGTCGTGTGTATATACATTCAGAAGCTCTTATACGTAAAGACGATGCATAATGTTGTAGTACACATGTCAATTTTTGCACTGGGTACGTTAGCCCCGTCCTGCTGCTGCACGCACGATGGTCACGCATCGTGGTAAGAAGAAAAAAAAACGTAAAAAAAGCAGAGAACATTTCGGCCCTAGAGATTGAGGCCGTTGCACCTCGAAAAAGCCTCGGCGAGCCCGACCGTGGTTTCGCTCACGTTGGCGATATGGGCGAGAACTGTAGTAAAAATTCTCCAAGCTCGAGGGGAAAGACCATAAGTATCGAAGGGCGCGCTGAGTTTCGCTCTCGTTACTGCACATTGCGCTATACGTATTACGTGGTCAACGCGGCGCACCATTTTTTTCCCATCCAAGGTATCCTTTGATTATTCTTCTGAATTATTTATCCGTGCGAAAAAACGCCGAGGATTTGATTCAATTTTGCTTCGAACAATACGTCAATTTTATCAAAATTTATATTGAGTTTTTTGAAAATCAGTATATTTTGACGGTATACCATCTTATAAATGTTCCCTGAAAATTTCAAGGTGATAGGATCAAAATTGACAGATTTATAGGCTATTATGTTGACGCCCGTCGGAACGCTCGGAGCGTCGTTCGAAATTTTGATCGCTTTTTTTTTTATCGAAAATACGGTTTTAAAGTCGGTGAAAAAAATGGGGCCGGGTGGAAATTCCGAACTTGGAATACTCCGACAGTTTAAAATTCCGAACGTTAATGTTCCGAAATTCAAGATGGGGCCGGGTTGAAATTCCGAACTTTGATCGGAACGCACAAAACTCCGAAAGAATTTTACACGAAAGACCAAAACTCCGAAAATCTGAACACTGAAAATAATTCGGCGATAGAAGTTTACAAGTTTCAAATTTTTTAATAAATCGACGAATTATCTCAAGATTTTTTAAAATTGAGAATTGATTTTACGTAAACTTTTTAATTTGTCTGGACAATGTTATACGTTCTTCATCATTTACAGTCAACTCTGTAGACTTTCGCTGGCATGATCTTGACATGGGGGCCGGGTTGAAATTCCGAACTTTGAGCGCTCCAACGGTTTAAAATTCCTAATTTTAATATTCCGAAATTACAAGTTTCATCAAGATCATGCCAAAAAAAGTCTACACAGTTGACTGTAAATGACGTAGAACGTATAACATTGTCTCGACAAATTTCAAAATTGACGTAAAATCACTCCTTAATGTAAAAAAAATTCTTGAAATAATTCGTCAATTAATTGAAAATTTTGAAACTTTTAAAACTTCCATAGCCGAATTATTTTCACGATGTTCAGATTTTCGGAGTTTTGGTCTTTCGTGTAAAATTATTTCGGAGTATTGAGCGTTCTGATCATTCAAAGTTCGGAATTTCAACCGGGCCCCAGAAAAATGTCTCAAAAACTACTGCATCGATCTTTGGGGGCGTCCATTAATTACGTGAGGCGTTTAGGGGGGGGAGGGGGTCGAGCGAAATCTCACCCAATCTCACGTGGGGGAGAGGGGGGCTTCGGCAAATCTCACGTAATTTTAGTAATTTTAGTAATTTTAGTAATCACATAATTTTTATCACGTAGGGAGAGTCTCCCTACTACTTTACATGGTGGAGTAAATGGTACTACAACCGCAGTTACTTCTACTACAATTTATTTCCCGTGAACGTATGCATTTTGAAAAATCTCACGTGAGATTAGGGGAGGGGGGAGGGGGTCGAGCAAAATCTCACGACATCTCACCAGGGGGAGAGGGGGGGGTCGAAAAATCGCCAAAATCACCTCACGTAATTAATGGATGCCCCCTTTCTGGAATCTTTAGGGCTTCTTTTCGATTTAAAAATATAGTATTTGATCGAAGCATTTTTTTCCCGAGTATACTTTCGATTTGATAAACGAAAAATGCCAATTTTTACATGCCATTGTTGAAATTGCTTCGTTCGTATGTCTTTCAAGTTGAAAATTTGTAATCCATTTTTCAAGCACTTGCTGGGATCCGATTGAGCTGACATTTGGCATACCTATGTAACTTAGGTGACAATGCAATAATATGGTACCATCGAGCTGGTCTGATGATGGCGGTGGGAGGTGGGCAATGCAACTCCTTAATACCATATAATAGGACAGTCGAGTTTGTGCTAATTTGTTTTGTTATTATGAGCACAATTCATTACGCATGATGACGAGAGTCTGATGATGGAGGTGGGAGGTAGACACTGGAACTCCATAATGACATATGTTAGGACATTCGAGTTTGTGCTTATTTGCTTTGTTATCATGAGCACTTTTCATTACACATGCTAACGAGGGTCTGATAATGGCGGTGGGAGGTGGAAACTGAAATTTCCTAATGTAAAATGATAGGACAATCGAGTTTGGACTCATTAACTTTGTTGACTTCAGCACTATTTATAATTACACTATTATAAAGTTTCTCACCAATCCTTTATAACCTAAGGTAAGGTTTTCGATTACACCATGTGCCATTCAGACATCGGTTCACTATTTATTTGCCATGCAAATAAATAAACAAATTCTAACGCTAAAAACTATAAAATAAACCAAACTTAAAAAATCTTAAAAAAAATAAGCCTTTATTTACAAACTATTGAACTAAAAAGTAAAAAATAATATTCAGTGTATGAAATTAAATAGTAAAGCTACAGAAGAACTCTCTCCTTGGTCACTGATCAAAGGCGCAGGCAGTAAATACTTGATAAAACTTACATGAACATAGAATTTTTGAAAATTAAAATAGTTTCTTCAAAGCTTGAGACGTGAAACGTCATTACACTTGGAATAAAGCCTCAAGCATTTAAGAAAATATTTACATTTCCAAAAGTTGTAAGTCGATTATAAATAAATATTTTTTCACGACAAAATTACAGAGTGTTCTTGAGATCATACTTTTTCAAAAACTTCATTTTTATAGAAATTCATCATGATGATTTTCTAGAAAAAAAATTCCAAAAATGAGCTTTGATTGACTCTTATAACTACGTCTAGCCCGTTGATAATTATAACGACAAAAAAAGTTTATCGTTTCATTGACAGGAAGGTTCGTAGATCGTGCGGGAGTTCTCGCGAAATTTCTTCACCGATATGCAGGCGAAATAAATTCC
>OY723391.1:42251532-42301532 GCA_963210295.1 Ophion ellenae
AAACTGGCGTGGCGATACGAGCGAACGCGGAGACTTTTTCTCGAAAATTCATTTGAATTCTACGGCACGAGGAGTTTTTTTGATACGACGGAGCAACTTCATAGTTATGCTAATACTTTTGGGGACGATGCTACTTTGGTTTTCATGGAGGTTCTGTACGCTGCGGAATATCAGTCTATTGTTGATCGCTGTCGATAACTTTTTGAAGACACAATGAGAATTTCGATATCGTTGAGTCGACAATGCAAATAATCGTATCATTTTGAGAGGCGGGAGGATGGAATTCTAGAATTATACAATTATAGAATTATGAAATAATTGAATTAAGTTAGTTAATTTGAAGAATATTAGTTCTTAATTTAAAAAATGAATTAGGAGGTAAAACAAGTTTTGGAGGTTATCGAAAATAGAACATTTTGGAATGATAGAATTAGAGCTTTATGGAATTATGGAATTATAAAGTTATAGAATTGTAGAATTGAATAATTATAGCATAGGATTCGAGCATTATAGAATTGTAAAGCTTTAGAATCATAGAATAATATAATTGTAAAATTATAGCATCATAGTATTTTATTTATATTTTATTCATTCATATAATAATAGAATAAGGGAATTATAGAATTGCAGAATTATAGCATTATAGTATTTGAGAACTACAGAATTTTGGGATTCATGGCATAATAAAATGCTGAGATCGTAGGATTACATTATTAAAGGCTTCTAGCATTATGGAACTCTTAAATTATAGAATTATTGAGTTATCGAATTGTAGAATTATAGAAATACTGCATTATAGAATTATAGATTATTCAGATTATTCAGAATCATAGAATTATATAATTGTAAAATTATAGCATCATAGTATGTTATTAATTTTATTTATATTTTATTCATTCATATAATAATAGAATAATAGAATTATAGAATTATAGAATTGCAGAATTATAGCATTATAGTATTTTAGAACTACAAAATTTAAGGATTCATGGCATAATATAATGCTGACATCGTAGGATTACATTATTAAAGGGTTCTAGCATTATGGAACTCTAAAATTATGGAATTATTGAGTTATCGAATTGTAGAATTATAGAAATACAGCATTATAGATTTATAGATTATTCCGTCATATAATAATAGAATAACAGAATTAGAGAATTATAGATATTATATATTGTCGATATTCAGAACCATAGATTTATAGAACTGAAGAATTGTAGCATGATAGTATTATAGAATTATGGAATTATAGGGTAATACGATTATAGAAGTAAAGACTTCTACAATTATAACGTTCTAAAATTATAGAATTATAGAGTCACAAAATCGTAGAGCTTTAGAATTATTGAATCATAGAGTTATCGAGTTACGGAATTGTAGAATCAAAGAATTACAGCATTATAGAATCATATATTTATACATGTATACAACTATAAAATTACAAAATTGTAGAATTGTACAGTTACCTGATAACGGAGTTATAAAATGACAGTACACCGAAATGATGAAACTGCAGAATTGCCAACCTAGAGAATCATAGTGTTTTAATCTTATGGAATTCTATCATTCCGAAACTATAGAATCGTAAAATGATCCAATTGCCAGTGTCCAAGTACAGAACTATAAAATTTCACAATAAATAGTCGCATCAATTCTGAAGCTCGTTGATTGCTCGTACCACGGGTCGATCAGTTATGCGTTATCGATTCTAGTTAAGAAAGCGCGTTATCATTCGTGCGATATCAAAATGCGGAACTCGATGGCGAGTCCTGAAATATGGTCGTGCATGTACATTCGTGACAGGTTTAACGTAGGCGCAGCCTTATTTTTCAAAGTACACGAACGGGAGGGCAGGAGCGCGAGAGACGGAGAGACAGAGATAGATAGATAGAGAAAGAGAGAGAAAAAGAGAGAGAGAGGGAGGGAGAGAGAGAGAGAGAGAGAGAGAGAGAGAGAGAGAGAGAGAGAGAGAAAGAGAGAGAGAGAGAGAGAGAGACAGACAGACCCGAGTCGTTTCTTATACAACGTGGGTTCTCCATCTTGACAGGGTGTAGAGGAGAACTGCGCACCAGTCCGCGATATCGGAGAGATTGCAAGCTCTCTCGGATGATCCACGTGCATTCCCTCGTTCGGTTATATACATAAATATACAGTATCCTGCGTACGTATAACCGATGCAGCATATAGTTACGACGATATTCTTCGGGGGCCATGACGATGATGATGGTGTTCTGGACGTCGTTGTACGGTGGTGGTGTAATGGCGGCTCTCTTCCCTCTTTCTCTTTTGGCCGGGCGGCCCGAAACGAGGAGCCAAAGCCTAGGGTAAAAACGAAAAGGCAAAGTTGCGAAACCCGCAGCCCGTGAAGTAAATTGCATTTAGGCCGTTGCACCTAAGGTGGGGTAAGGGCCCGGGGGTACATACTGGTTCCATTGCTATCTTTTTCTCGTCCCTCTCTCAGCCCCCCCCCCCCCTCCCATGCTCGGCTCTTGCGGTATAGCTATATGCCTAGTTGTGGAAAAAACAGGGGGCAAGTGGGCCTAGCAACTAGAGGGGAGGAAGAGCTCTCTCTTGACGACGACGACGACGTCATGGTGGGATCCGAAAAACCGTTCGGGTAAAAGCCAGCACGATAGGAAGCACAGCATGGCGAAGAGCGAGAAGGAGAGGGGGGGGGGGTGAAGGAGGTAAAAGTGGAGGAACCAGAGAGAGAATGAGAGGGCCCGAGAGAGAGAGCAAGAGAGAATGGAGAAGCCGCGCGCGCACGTTCAATGCATTTTGGGCCCCTCGCGTGCATTGGGCGGTTAGAGAGGCAAGAAGAAATAGAGGGGACCGCGCGTCGATCCCGGTTGCAGCCAATGCATTTTTGGGACTATTCGTACGGCGCACGAATGGTGGGGATACGAGGAGAGGCCCGCGCGAGTAAAGTGGGCCCTAGCAACGAGAAGACGCCTAGCAACGCGGATAGCGAGGAGAAGCGCGCAGCGAGGGTGGGGACTGACGGGGGAGGGGGGGGGGGGCTCCGAGAGCTTAGGCCTGCGTGTGTGTGTCGGAGGATTCGGGGCCGAATGCCCGAAGTGGCGGGGCCCGCGGGGGCGGGGGAAAGCCTAGTATGCATTTTAGGCGCATACGGGCTGTGCTTCGCGCTGAGTTTCGCCTCTCGCCGAGGCCCCCAAATCGAAAGGAAGACCAGTCGAGGAGTGGGGGGTAAGTAGGGTTCAACGGAGGTTTTCGACTCCTTTCTCAAAGCCACGCTTGTGTCCGTGCGCTGCTCTCTTGCACCCTCGAACCCCCCCCCCCCCCCACCTTCTTTGCTCCGACACTCCTCCTTCTTTTTCGTCGTCGTTCTCGTCGACGTTCTCCTCCTGGCGACTAGTTTCAGTGGTTCGCAAAAATATTTGTCCAATATCTCGATCGGCACTTTATCTCTTGTATCGCTTCGAAATCATTTCTATCAACCATTATAATTCTGTCAATGTCACTGTACCGGACACATGGCGGATCACCGCCAATTTTTTGCCGACTCGGCGAAACGATTTATTCGTACACTTTTCTTGTTGCCGAAGTGTCTCCACACTAGAAAGTACATCGTACAAGTTTTCCTCTCAAGTTTGTCATCCATGAGAGGAAAACCGGTAAAGAGGTTTGAAAAAATGATCATTAACAAATTAAATATATAATTTTGTGACTATTGAAAAAAAAACATCTTCCAGTAGGGGGGAATCTTCATGTACGCAAAAATCGTTGTGCCAAGTCGCGGGAGAATCGACTTGGACATTTTCTGGAAAAATCGCTTGATATCCGATTTGATCGATTTACTGCTGAACGACTTCGTGTTTCAGCGCAACTATAGATCGGAGGAATGAACGGAGAACGTGTAGGTAATTTGAGTGATGAGACGACCAAGTACTCGCATTATATGTGTATATATATATATATATATATATATATATATATATATATATATATATATATATATACATATACGAAAAATGATTGCAGGTGCATAAGAAAGGCCCCAAACAGAGAGCAAATGGGTACGGGATTATTCACGATAACGCAGACTGCACAAGAAACTAAAAATAAGTTCACACCCCAAATTTAAAGATTTCAAGATTCAATATCAAGATTTAGGATGAAAAATCGATAAAACAGACATATCCATTTTTTAGCCTAAAATCCATCTAAAAAACGGTGTAAACACCTACATCCATAAGAGGTGCTCAAATTGGTGCACCACTATCAATGCACGCTAGCAATCCGGTCGCATCGAGTATTTTCAACGCACTCGCCTACGGTACGTGAAACTACCGGTTACCCTAAAGTTTGTTGTACACATTGATAAATGTGTAACACGAAGACGGATAACGATCTGGATTACGCTCAGTATACATTGCCGCTTGCGTTGCATTTTCGTGACATACTCCGTAAATTAAAATGATATCAACTTGCTCTTGACGGAGAAAACATTTTGGGGAAAGCTTTAAGTCTGTACTGTCAGAAGAACATTCTGCCGTAGAATTTTCCATTGAAGGGAACTCACATTTATTGTGGAAATCACAAACTTCACATTGTTTTCCAAAACAAGTTGATAAGATTCTCAGTTGCGAAAAATGTGAACGAAGCCGTACGAGTTACCTGGATGTTGCTTAGTATTAGCTATTAAAACGTCCATTAGAGCCTGTTCGTTAAGGGGTCCAAAAAGGAGGCAAAAAGATCGATTTTTCAAGATTTTTCTTGAGAAGACCTTTAAATCTATTCACGTAAAAATTTGTACACATATTATGGTAACTTTCAACTGTATTTTAACATTTTTTATTTGTAAAAATAATTATTTTGAAAGCTGCTATAGCTGATCTCCGGGAGCACTCTAAAAAACGCGTCTTGCGGTGAGCACGATATCTCTGGACTGGTTCGAAGGAATAAGCAAAATAATAATTTTTGACAAAATGGCAGCTTCTAAAAAAAATGGGGATTTTTTACCAAAATGGAGGCCTAAAATTGTTTATAAAATGGAAAATATTTATCGGCGAGAAAAAACCTTTGATTAATTACAAAAAAATATACTTGAAAAGACTGTATTAAAATTTGAGATTGATCGGTTCAGCCGTTCCCGAGAAATCTTGCTCACCGACTTAAAAAACAACAGTTTTGAGAAAACATGCGTTTAAAGTTCCAAAAGCACTTTTGAACGCTCTGACACGTTATTACAAATGTGCATGTTACTTCGAGAATATTCGCCAGATTGACAAAAAAATTTGTGTGTGTACTTAAATATATGTACATTGAGAGAAAAAAATCGATTTTTCGGAGATTTTAACTGGATATAACCCCTTAATAGAGACTGACGTGACCAGTGTGAATCAGGTGGCAAGTGTGCATTAAAAATGCTGACCATCACTATGAGCACCTATCATAGAGCAAGTGTTTGCACCGTCTTTTAAATCAAGTTCAGGCTAAATAAATCGAAATTGTTTTTTTTTTTAACTTTCACACTAACTCTTGATCAATCATCTTGAAATTTGATGTGTGAACTTGTTTTTCGTTCCTTGATAAAATTCTGAAAAAATAGTAGTGGTATCGTGAAAAAAGTGGAGGTGACCTTGAAATATCAGAAGGGCCTCCACCTGGATAAACCTCGTAGCCACCACTCGATGGTCCCCTTCAAACGATGCAACTTTTGCAAGAAAATTTTTTCCGAAGTCTGATAGGTTAGAAAATATTTTGACTGCTCATAGCCATTGCCTTATCGGGTATATATTTATATAATGATAATTATATAAATATAAATATATATATATATATATATATATATATATATATATATATATATATATATATATATATATATGACTAGCCAGTAAAGTTTTGGCGGTCAAATAGAAAGACGAGTAATCCTTCGGTACTTGTGAGTTCGAAATGAAGAATTGACGCATCCGGAAGTAAATGTTACATAACGTGTCGTTGCATACGAGGGACAGAAGGTTAAATTCGCATCGAGAGTTTTCGTTACGCGTACGAAAGTTTCGAGTAATATCCTCCTTCGCTTTCCATTTGCGACCACATGACCTTGGTGTGTGTGGGCACGAAACGGTCGGGGCAGAATGCTTTTCTTCCGGCGTCGTTCTCGTTGCGCGATTAGACTGGAGCAGTCTGCACAGCTGCGACGTACAGCCTCGCGAATGCACGTGGGCGAGTGTGCAATGAAACGTGTACGAGCCAATTTCAAGAGCGGATATATCGCGGCCCTCGGACGCAGAAGGGCCTAGATAAGATGATGAGTGAGAAAATTAAAAAACGCATATTTTTTTATTAGTCAATTATTGGTGTTATTCGGATTAATTATTTTGGATTAGAGATTAATTATGGAGAGTAGTTTTTCTTTTGAATGAAAATCAATTTTATTGAATCATTTGCGAGCTGAATAGTTTTTAACAGAATAGTTTCGGACTAGAAATTCGAGTGGGTTACCTACGGATTTTTACGTATAATTGAAAATATCTGAGTACATTTATTTTCCAAGCTTGCTAATTTTTTTAACGGGATATCGATCAGCTGAAATATTAAGTATAATAACGAAAATGTTTACTTTTTCAGCTTGCTGGTGCTGGTGTTTTTATATAAAATATTAGATATGCATTTATGGATATATATATATATATATATATATATATATATATATATATATATATATACACACATACACACACTAAGCGCAACAATTAAGGGATCACTATTTTTTCGACGAAAAATAGCCCTTTTTCAAACCGTTGTAACTCGGTGAAAAATGGTCGGAGAAAAAATGAAAAAAAAGCATTTTGTAGTGTAAACCTTCGACTTTGATAATCTGATTATAAATAATTTTTTTCGTTTCGTTTAAATGAAGAAATTCGTTGTTAAACAAAACGAAACAAAAAATCAAAAAATTTGCTCGAGTTTGACAAGGTACAGGGGGAACAGAATTTTTTTTTTCGAAGATCTGTTTCGACCATTCGAAAGCTTGTATCTTTCCCAACAATTTGGTTTTTTTACAATTTCTGTGCGATTTTTTTTAGCCAAGTTATCGCAGCTTTACGAAAAAATGCATTTTTCAACTTTGACCGGTCATAACTCTGGTCCGAATCATCGCACAGCATCCAAACCGGCATCGTTGGAAAGCTTGGATTTCCCCCTTCGAGTTCCAGCAGTAGGCATACATGTAACGAATATGTAGTTCAAGTTTCGTAAGGATCGGTCCAGTAGTTCCGGGGAAAAAATCACCGAAGCAAGAATAAAAGTGGTTTTGAGAAAAACGGGTTTAAAGTTGGCGCTCAAGTAAGAGCGTGCCAGGGAGCGCGCTCAAATACACGCGAAAAATAATACTTAGACCGCTTGTTTTGTAAAAAGCTTTGGAAAAAAGTTGTGCAAATAAAACTCGATACTACTACTTAAACCGCTCCGATCTTTGTGGAATTTCTACACAATATTTTTAAAGCGTTCTTTTTTTGAAATCCATTTAAAAAATCGATTTTTTTAGGTTGATAAAGTGGGACAATCCCTTTATTAGAAAATATTGATTATCATGTTAGTTATTGTTATTCAAGCAAAATGCCACCGTTGCTGCGAAAAATACAAAATCGAATGGGAAATTTCAAATGTTACTTTTAGTATATTAATAAAACTTTCGTATGACCGGAAACGTTTTGGAAATTAAAAAATTCCGAAAATGGCCAGTTGTAGAAAAAGTGAGGTTGCTTTTCGACAAAAGATAACAATTTTAATCATTCGTTATTTACAAATGGATCAACGTATCAAAAAATCATCCAATTATACGATAGAAAATGTTCTGTCCGATGTTCTGTCCGAATTCGAAGTGAATCAGACGAATAAATTTTGAGATACGACTTACACCGTTTCATAAAACATATATACGAGAAAAATGCAAATGACCTGACTCTTTATAAAAAAAAAGTTTTACGGAATCTGCACCGCAAATTTAAGTTAAGGCCTTAGGCATAAAATCATGTGCGAATTAAAATTTTTTTTTTCGTATGAAAAAGTGATTCACTCATCAAATTAATTACACATCTATTTCGTATGAATATCAAACTGTTAGAAAATAGATTTTTTTTTCGATGTACAAAATAGCCGACTACTCGAAACTCCTCGAAAAAGCTTTTTTCCAATCGGCGTGACAAATAATTTCAACAATTTTCACTCGATTTACTTCAAATTTAAAAGTCATTTTCCTAATTGCATTTCGCAGAAAAGGACGTACGGAATTTGTGATTAATTGAAAACTTTTAATTTTATGAGCAGTTTATGAACTGTTATCACGAAATTTATCACTGAAAATTCATTTTTTAAGTTCAAATACCTACAACTTTTGAATAAAACAATATTTTTCAAATTCCGTACGTACTTCTCTAGGTATTCTAATGTAGATTGACGAGATTTTTTGTTTTTTGTTGTAGGTCAAAAATTGTGGATGCTAAAAATGTCACGCCGCGAAGTGCCAAAAAAAAATAATAAAAGAAAATATTAGTAGTCGGCCATTTTTTACATCGAAAAAATAGATGTATCTTTTCTAACAGCTTGATATTCATACTAAATAGATGTGTAATTAATTTTATGAGCGAATCACTGTTTCATAGGAAAAAAAAAAATTGTTAAATTCGCACATGACTTTATACCCGTTACTGTAGCCTAAGGCCTTAAGACACTAGGCTGTAAAACTATGCAATCAAAAAATTCTTCGTCTCGAAATTACGAGCTTATCGAGACCTCTTAAATTCTGCCAATAAAACTCTCTTTTTATAAATGCCATTTTGTATTTAAAATAGCAATAAATTGCTTAGCGCATCTCTCCAGATCATCGCTTTTCACAGAATAAAAACCCAATCGCATCTTGAAAAATTACTTTTTGCATATTGAAATCCAGCGAATGACTTGATTGAAATTGCCCGACGTTATTTATTCCCAAACCCATGTACATTGTGCATCAATTGGTATTTTCAAAATAGGTCAATTTCGTATGACAAATGCTTTGAAAACGTAGCCCAGGAGGAGATCTTACATAATGTAATAATAAGCCTGGCGCTCGGGGACGCGAAACGAGCACAATGGTTTCGCAGTACAGTGAAAAAATCGATGTGAAAAGGTGTCCGACCGGTAGATGCACGTGACTGGTGAATCGTTATTGGTCAACGTGATATTGGATTTTTATATAATCTTTTTGGACATGAGCAGTGAAATACTATTTCCGCTCGTTCAACGTCACCCGATGTGACGTGACCCGCGGCACATCTTGCGCCAACGTAATGTACTTAAGATCGAAATATCCCGGGGAAAAGTGAGCAGCGATAAGTTTAATCCGGTCGTCTTGCATGACAATGGTAATCAGGGTGTTCGCGGTTGAGAGATATTCGGATTGATATTGAGATTCCCGCCGTCCGATCGTATTCAGCTCGTCTCATTCGTCGATAGATTGGAAATGTATTTTCGCGCACAAATGAAATTCAGGAGGGTGTTACTTCTTTGTCAAAAACTTGATATTAGGTGAAAATGCACGAAATATGGGATTTTTATTAAAATGAAATAAATCCTCTTGGAAGTGGGTTTGAACGTATTTTATTTTTCTATAAATGGAGAGTAAATACCAATATTAATTATTTAAAAAAAAATCAAGAGTATTTCTAAATCAATTTTAGAGAAAAATCGCTTCCTGATCGCCCCGCGAATTGATTTTTCTTGCAATTGCGCCGAGATTCATGTGTTGAAAAATGCTGTTTCCAGAAAAACGCTCCGAGCGCATTGTTACCTGTTTTCCAGCCGGCGGACGGTTCCGCTCAACAGGCTATAAATTCTGAAATACTTTAGAAATGAAAATATCCTTTTTCCCACGTGTTCACTTTAAGGGGTTAGGCTACTCGTGAATTTTCGAAAAATCGACGCTTTTTGTAATGCTTGAAAAATGAAAATATTGAAAATTTTTCCCCTATGACCTCAAAAATGATGTCCCAAAAGATTGTGTCCGGGAAAAATCTCTAAGTACTCGGTTTTCGAATTTTTGTACAAGGCCGCCTGCCCTGCAGCGAGCGGACTCAAAACTTCAAACGTGTTTATCTTAAAACTGCATTTTTTAAGTTGGCTGGAAACATAACTCAGACAATTTTCAACCGATTCACTTAAAATGTTGATATATCTTGAAAAATACATTGTCTATGGAAGTACGTAGGATTTTTTTTTTTATATTGCATAGTTCATTTGTTATTAACAATTACCTGACGATTTTTTAGGCAAATTTTTCACTTTCCACTTTAGAAGTGCGCCATTTGGCCAAACATCAATATATCGAAAAAATCCTACGTACTTCTACAACAGTTATTATATATAATCGAAAAAAATTCACTGGCTCATAATTAAAAAATTACAGGAGTTGTTTGTCCGGCCGTGGACTCTGGAAAAACGGAGACGTCATCGCAAAAATGCTGCGCAGCCGCCATTCTGAAATTAATCGCTTCAAAAAAATTATTGTATACAGTCACTGATATGTATGATATACACCCTTTTTTGTAATCTCGATGTATTTTGTAGTTTTTCTCAAAAAATCCCCAAAAAGCCTATTTTTCAGCCTCTAAAGTGGCCTTAAGAATGCGAACACTTTAAGGATGCAAATTACGTTGAAAAAAGCGATTTTTCATCGTCATGAACGATAACCGGTTCTTAATTGTCGTTACAGTAGCTAGTTGTATTCCACATGTCACATTTGCGGTAAGTTATGCTCCATGATTTCCTGGCGAAGAAATCGGCCGCAGACATGTATCGTTTGCTAGAGAAAGTGTATGCCGAACATGCTACATCGAGTACAACGTTGAAAGAATCATTTCGCCGCTTCCAAAGTGGTGCTTTGTCCATGGACAACAAGGACTGCCGAAAACCACCCCAAAGAGGGATATAGTGTATGGCGAGCTGCTGAAACAGTTGGAAATCATCACTGGGGATTGTTATCGACTGCAAGTAATGCGTTTGAAGCTAGCTCTGCACGAGAATAGGCTGAAACGGGAGAATTACCATGACAAATTGATTTTTCAGCATGGCAACGCCACGCTGAATGTCGGCCTCAACCGGTGTAAAAGTACTTAGAAGGAGTCAACTGGGAAATTCCACCTCACCCGCCATATTCCCTAGACATCGCTCCCCCCGAGTACCATTTGTTCCGGTCGATACAGTCAGCGCTCGCCGCTCAGCAATGTACCTCAATGTTCTACAGATTGCAAAGCATAGCATCGAGTCATTCTGTGCAACCGTAAAATTAAACTTCCCATACTACGATCGTTCGGAATTGAAACAGAAGAACTTGAACCCTACGACAGTGAAACTCTTTTCCCACTAGCCACTGCGTGCAGTATCTCAATACCAAATAGCTTTGGATTAAACGTCCGAAAGTCACGCAGGGACGAAGAACGGCGGGTCATCGAACACTGATCATCAGGAATTGATTTTGTCGGGGAATATTGGCACCCTTCTGTTATGACTCGCACGAATTAAAGATTGTCCGGTTTGTCTTTCATTGTCACTCTTCTGCTATGACTCGCACGAATCAAAGATTGTCCAATTTGACTTTAATGTGCACTCTTCTGATGTGACTCACACGAATCAAAGATTGTCCAGTTTGGCTTTGATTTCCACTCTTCTGATATGACTCGCACATATCAAAGATTGTCCGGTTTGACTTTGATTGGCACTCTTCTGCTATAACTCGCACGAATTAAAGATTGTCCGGGTTGACTTTGATTTCCACACTCCTGCTATGACTCACACGAATCAAAGATTGTCCAATTTGACTTCAATTGGCACTCTTCTGATATGACTCACACGAATCAAAGATTATCCAGTTTGACTTTGATTTCCACTCTTCTGATATGACTCACACGAATCGAAGATTGTCCAGTTTGACTTTGATTTCCACTCTTCTGATATGACTCACACGAATCAAAGATTGTCCGGTTTGACCATGATTGGCACTCTTCTGCTATAACTCACACAAATCGAAGATTGTCCTGTTTGACCTTGATTTCCACTGTTCTGCTATGACACACGTATCAAAGATTGTCCAATTCGACTTCGATTGGCACTCTTCTGATGAGACTCAGACGAATCAAAGATTGTCCAGTTTGACTTTGATTTCCGCTCTTCTGCTATGGCTCGCACGAATAAAAAATTATCCAGTTTGACTTCGATTTCCGCTCTTCTGATATGACTCACATGAATCAAAGATTGTCCAGTTTGACTTTGATTTCCACTCTTCTGCTATGACTCGCACGAATAAAAAATTATCCAGTTTGACTTTGATTTCCACTCTTCTGATGTGACTCACACGAATCAAAGATTGTCCAGTTTGACTTTGATTTCCACTTTTCTGATATGACTCACACGGATCAAAGATTGTCCAGTTTGACTTTGATTTCCAGTCTTCTGCTATGGTTTGCAGGAATCAAAGATTGTCCGGTTTGACTTTGATTGGCACTCTTCTGCTATAATTCGCACGAATCAAAGATTGTCCGGTTTGACTTTGATTTCCACTCTTCTGATGTGACTCACACGAATCAAAGATTGTCCAGTTTGACTTTGATTTCCACTCTTCTGCTATGACTCGCACGAATAAAAAATTATCCAGTTTGACTTCGATTCCCGCTCTTCTGATATGACTCACATGAATCAAAGATTGTCCAGTTTGACTTTGACTTCCACTCTTCTGATATGACTTACACGAATCAAAGATTGTCCAGTTTGTAGAAAAATGATTGGCACTTTTCTGCTATAACTCACACGAATCGAAGATTGTCCTGTTTGACCTTGATTTCCACTGTTCTGCTATGACACACGTATCAAAGATTGTCCAATTTGACTTCGTTTGGCACTCTTCTGATGAGACTCAGACGAATCAAAGATTGTCCAGTTTGACTTTGATTTCCACTCTTCTGCTATGACTCGCACGAATTATCCAGTTTGACTTCGATTTCCGCTCTTCTGATATGACTCACATGAATCAAAGATTGTCCAGTTTGACTTTGATTTCCACTCTTCTGCTATGACTCGCACGAATAAAAAATTATCCAGTTTGACTTTGATGTCCACTCTTCTGATGTGACTCACACGAATCAAAGATTGTCCAGTTTGACTTTGATTTCCACTTTTCTGATATGACTCACACGGATCAAAGATTGTCCAGTTTGACTTTGATTTCCAGTCTTCTGCTATGGTTTGCAGGAATCAAAGATTGTCCGGTTTGACTTTGATTGGCACTCTTCTGCTATAATTCGCACGAATCAAAGATTGTCCGGTTTGACTTTGATTTCCACTCTTCTGATGTGACTCACACGAATCAAAGATTGTCCAGTTTGACATTGATTTCCACTCTTCTGCTATGACTCGCACGAATAAAAAATTATCCAGTTTGACTTCGATTCCCGCTCTTCTGATATGACTCACATAAATCAAAAGTGTCCAGTTTGACTTTGATTTCCACTCTTCTGATATGACTCACACCAATCAAAGATTGTCCAGTTTGACTTCGATTTCCACTCGTCTGATATGACTCACACGAATCAAAGATTGTCCGGTTTGACCATGATTGGCACTCTTCTGCTATAACTCACACGTATCAAAGATTGTCCAATTTGACTTCAATTAGCACTTTTCTGATGTGACTCACACGAATCAAAGATTGTCCAGTTTGACTTTCATTTCCACTCTTCTGCTATGACTCGCACGAATAAAAAATTGTCCAGTTTGACTTTGATTTCCGCTCTTATGATATGACTCACACGAATCCGAGTTGTCCAATTTGGCTTTGATTTCCACTCTTCTGATATGACTCACACGAATCAAAGATTGTCCAATTTGACTTTAATAGGCACTCTTCTTATATGACTCACACGTATCAAAGATTGTCCAGTTTGACTTAGATTTCCACTCTTCTGCTATGACTCACACGAATCAAAGGTTGTCCAGTTTGACTTTGATTTCCACTCTTCTACTATGACTCGCACGAACCAAAGAATGTCCAGTTTGACTTTGATTTCCACTCTTCTGCTATGACTCACACGAATCAAAGATTGTCCAGTTTGACTTTGTTTTCCACTTTTCTGATATGACTCACACGAAATAAAGATTGTCCAGTTTGACTTTGATTTCCACTTTTCTGATATGACTCACACGGATCAAAGATTGTCCAGGTTGACTTTGATTTCCACTCTTCTGCTATGGCTTGCAGGAATCAAAGATTGTCCGGTTTGACTTTATTGGCACTCTTCTGCTATAACTCGCACGAATCAAAGATTGTCCGGTTTGACTTTGATTTCCACTCTTCTGCTATGACTCACTTGAATCAAAGAGTGTCCAGTTTGACTTTGATTTCCACTCTTCTGATATGACTCACACGAATCAAAGATTGTCCGGTTTGACCATGACTGGCACTCTCCTGCTATAACTCGCACGAATCAAAGATTGTCCGGTATGACTCTGATTTCCACTGTTCTGCTATGACTCACACGTATCAAAGATTGTCCAATTTGACTTCAATTGGCACACTTCTGATATGACTCACACGAATCAAAGATTGTCCAGTTTGACTTTGATTTCCACTCTTCTGCTATGACTCACACGAATCAAAGATTGTCCAATTTGACTTGAATAGGCACTGTTCTGATATGACTCACACGAATCAAAGATTGTCCAGTTCGACTTTGATTTCCACTCTTCTACTATGACTCGCACGAATCAAAGATTGTCCAGTTTGTCTTTGATTTTCACTCTTCTGCTATGACTCGCACGAATCAAAGATTGTCCAGTTGACTTTGATTGGCACTCTTTTGCCATGACTCGCACGACTCAAGATTGTCCAGTTTGACTTTGATTTGCTTCATTCGGCTGAATCTCCAACGTGAAAAAAATCAGTGCAAGGGTTCAGCTCAAAGGCGTGTCGATTTCTGTACAGGACTATTGCAGCAAAAAAATTAACATGTAATGAGGATGGAGAAGGGGAACTGTGAAGAATGGAAAGATACACGCAGAGGCTGCCGGGAAGAATCTTTTCGACCATGAAGACCTTATGGATCTTCTATAGATGTACAACCCCTCGAGTCAGCTTACCCTCGACATTTTCGCTCTTCTCTCCATCTTTTCCCTCCAACCTGGAAATCCAGCCACCCTCCACCTTGTTAAACACATATATACATATGAATATAGTTTCTCGGTCTTCAGTGGGTTTTCTCTCCCTTTTCCCATCCAACTTCGTCTTCTCCCATCGTCTCTTTCTCTTTCTTTCCGTCTCTCTCCCTCCACCTTGAAATCAGGTTTCTACGTAAGGAGGCCATATTTCATAAGACTGTGCTGCTTCTGCTATTGCCGCGCTCTCTTTTTCTCCGTATAGTTTTCTCTTTCTGGTACCGCCCGTGAGGGGTCGCTCGAGCTGCCCTGACGCTCCCGCGCTACACCAACGGGCCCTCTACTGGAGGAAAAAGAGAGAGAAAGTAGACGAGTGATGGAGATACCGAGAAAGAAAAAGAGGAAGAGCGTGAGGAAGAGAAAGAAAACAGGAGTCTAGGAACGCTTGCGCGCGAACCATTCCATCGCGTCCCATCCAATCCCATGGTCTTCCAACATAGCCAGAGAGTACGTACTACCAGCCGCCAATGTAATGTTTCTTTTATTGATTTTGCGGCGGTCGACGGAAATTACACCGTCCTCACTCGCTGATATGGGCTACGTATGCAAGCGAAAAACCTCATGGGAGAGAGCCACCACTCTTTTGTCCTATACATCGTTGACGCCATATCCGCAATCCCAGGTCCCCTTCTGCGCCAACCAACCCGGATACGAACTCGCTTTCAACTCCTCGCGAGTACATCACCAATTAAGGTGCCGATTAGAGTGGCAGTAGTGCGAATTATACTGTTCCATGCAACATCCAATTCTTCGGATCATGTTTAATATTTCATGATGCAAAGAAAATAGCCTGTTACTTTCAGGCCTCCAAGGACATTGGTAGACCCCGCTTCAGCGTTCTTGCAGCCGGGCCGAAAGTCAGCGTTCTTCGGGCATTTCTTTGAAGAGTGAGTTGTAAAAATTGGAAAGTATCTATTGGACATTATTTTTCGGTCCTTCGACTGCACGAAAATGGTGTTTTTTTTCAATTTATTTAATGATAAATCACAAACAATGAAAAAAATCGTTTCACCTCCTATCGTGGTGAAGGCCTCTGGGGAAAATACAGGTATTCGTAGTGTTGATGATAATGCCCTATGGGTTGATGGATCTCAATGATCCGAGACATTCCTGCAGTCATAGTCTGTCGAGGCGATTTTTTTTATTCCGAATAACAAAACAAGTCATCACATTTCGAAGTGAAAACATTTTTTGAATGCCAAATTACACGTTTTTAATGTTTACAAAAATTCTCAGCCATTTTTCTTTAAATCTAATTCCGATTTAGAAAATTGCGTTGAGAAATATTAAAAATTCTTGCAGCCAGAGTCCGTGGAGTTTAGTTTCTAGATTCTGAAAAAACGTCATCGCATTCTGAAATGAAGAGATTATTTAGTGCCAATTTCAACACTCGGAATGCTCACAAAAAATAAAATAATTATTTTTCAGCTAGTTCAGCAGACTATGGATAATCTATTCTCGAAAATGGAAAAAAACTGCATTAAAAAATATTAGAAACTGTTCAAGTCATCGTGCAGATAACAGATTGTCTTGAAGAAGGCACGTTTGGAAGAAACGCGATTCTCATAACTGCATCCCTAATTGCGATTCCGGACCACATTTTCTCCAATACGCGTAAACGCACAGAAAATAAGAATCAACAACGAAAAAAAAATTTACTCTATCCTTCGGGCAGCTTTATCCCGAGCCAATACTCGGATGGGTGACCGCTCATCCGCTCCTTGGTATCCGCGCCAACAACCGATTGTGGGGTCCTTTTATCAAGTTTCCTATAGCGAACACAACTAGAACTGAATGGGAATATAGTCGTCTATAACAGCGGAGGTTTTCCACAGTTTTCCTGTGCCCTCTTGCGAACGCGACACAGTTGTGCGTTGCAAAAAAATTGCAAAATTGGCAGACTCACTATTTTTCGTACGAAAACCAAAAAAAGCTTCCAGGCTGTTCAGGAGTTGGATTAATGTCGCGAAAGAGTTGCCTGTGGATACCGATGAATGAGCCTGGGGTGACTAGTCGCCACATCGATAATACAATCAATAAACTTCCCTCCGAAAATAAAGCCTAAAATAAAATTTAAAAAAACATACGTTCAAAACTCAATGAGTGAAAACGGAAGATCAGAATTCTCCTCAAACATTGCCATCGTTCCGTTCATTCAGATGCGAAACGACTTCCGGGTGGTTCACGGCTGCCGAGATTATTCGGCGTCGATAGGTCAAGGACGTTCCCACGGTGCGAATCCACAACTGGTGTGCTGTTGGTGCTCTCGGGGTCAGGTCGACAAATCACCCTTTCCAGAGCACGAAATCCGGGGGAAAAAAACCCGGTAGACACACTCTTACACCCACACCCACACACACACACACACACACACACACACACACACTCACACACACACACACACACACACACAGGAAGACAGGGACAAACGCGGAACACGTGGAAACGTATCGTCGAGAGCGAGAGTGGCGAGGGTGGTGAGAGACGCACCGACAGAGAGCAGTCGTGAAAAAAAGCAAAAAAAAAGAAAAAAGCACACGAAGAGAGAGAGAGAGAGAGAGAGAGAGAGAGAGAGAGAGAGAACGAGGAGTGGTGAGAGGATCGCAGAGAGCAGCAGCGGTGCAGCGTGTGTTTCGCCCCCTCGGGCATATATAGCATGGGTCCTGATCGGTCATAAAAAAAATGGTGCTACTCCTGTATATATATATATATAGCACCGACTACCCTGACAATCTGTCTGCCTGTTACCACATTCTCCCACTTTCGTCGTAAAAACTCGGTTGCATTGTTACCTCAGACCGAATTTCCAAAATCCCCCGCCCCCCCCCTACTCTTGTCGCCCTCTGAATATCCTCGTTTCTCTCAATTTGTCTAATAAATAACCGATCATTAATTTGCATTTAGAAAAAGAAGCAACACTCGCTTAACAGCGCAGTGACACATTTGCAAGCCTTGCGAGTGGTTTTCATTGAAGGTGGCAACCGAAGGAGCGTGCCGATTCCGGTTTTTTACCTCATGATCGGTAGGCGAGTGGCAAAAAGTAGAAAAAAAGCACGCGGCAAATCTTCGGCTTTGAATCTTTTTGGTTTGTTCGGCCTTGACTCGTCAGTGCGCAGCAGTCATCCAACCTACTATTCGGCAGACCGCTAGGCGGTCATCGATCCTACTATTCGGCAGTGCGCCGCTAGGCGATCACCCATCCTACTATCCGGCAGGGCGCCGCTAGGCGGCCCCCCATCCTACTATTCGGCAGTGTGCCGTTAGGCGATCACCCATCCAACTAATCGGCAGTGCGCCTCTAGGCGATCACCCATCCAACTAATCGGCAGTGCGCCGCCAGGCGGTCACCCATCCTACTATTCAGCAGTGCACCGTTAAGCGATCACCCATCCTACTATTCGGCAGTGCACCGTTAGGCGGTCACCCATTCTACTATTCGGCAGTGCGCCGTTAGGCGGTCACCAATCCTACTATTCGGCAGTGCGCCGTTAGGCGATCACCCATCCTACTATTCGGCAGTGCGCCTTTAAGCAGTCATCCATTCTACTATTCGGCAGTGCGCTGTTAGGCGGTCACCCATCCTACTATTCGGCAGTGCGCCGCTAGGAGGCCACCCATCCTACTATTCGGCAGTGCGCCGCTAGGAGGCCACCGATCCTACTAATCGGCAGTGCGCCGCTAGGCCGTCCCCCATCCTACTATACGGCAGTGCGCCGTTAGGCGGTCACCCGTCCTACTATTCGGCAGTGCACCGTTAGGCGATCACCCATCCAACTAATCGACAGTGCGCCGCCAGGCGGTCACCCATCCTACTATTCAGCAGTGCACCGTTAGGCGATGACCCATCCTACTATTCGGCAGTGCGCCGTTAGGCGGTCACCCATCCTACTATTCGGCAGTGCGCCGCTAGGAGGCCACCGATCCTACTAATCGGCAGTGCGCCGCTAGGCCGTCCCCCATCCTACTATTATTCGGCAGTGCGCCGCTAGGTGGTCACCGATCCTACTATACGGCAGTGCGCCGTTAGGCGGTCACCCGTCCTACTATACGGCAGTGCGCCGTTAGTCGGTCACCCGTCCAACTAATCGGCAGTGCGCCGGCAGGCGGTCGCCCATCCTACTATTCAGCAGTGCACCGTTAGGCGATGACCCATCCTACTATTCGGCAGTGCGCCGTTAAGCGGTCACCCATTCTACTATTCGGCAGTGCGCCGTTAGGCGGTCACCGACCCTACTATTCGGCAGTGCGCCGTTAGGCGGTCACTTATCCTACTATACGGCAGTGTGCCGTTAGGAGGCTACCGATCCTACTAATCGGCAGTGCGCCGCTAGGCGGTCACCCGTCCTACTATACGGCAGTGCACCGTTAGGCGATCACCCATCCAACTAATCGGCAGTGCGCCGTCAGGCGGTCGCCCATCCTACTATTCAGCAGTGCACCGTTAGGCGATGACCCATCCTACTATTCGGCAGTGCGCCGTTAAGCGGTCACCCATTCTACTATTCGGCAGTGCGCCGTTAGGCGGTCACCGACCCTACTATTCGGCAGTGCGCCGTCAGGCGGTCACCCATCCTACTATGGGCTACTATGGGCGCCTAACGGCAGTGCACCCTTAGGCGATCACCCATCCTAGTATTCGGCAGAGCGCCGCTAGGCGGTCACCCAACCTAATATTCGACAGTGCGCCGCTAGGCGGTCACCCATCCTACTATTTTTAATTCCACATCGTGGATGGAATTAACGTGATGAACAAGCGACAAAGAAAAGCTCGAATACGCCGCACGGTCATTCTCCACGTTTCATAATTCCGTGCAAATTCATTTTGTCCCTGTTTTATTACAATTTTTCGTCCGAGCCTGAGGAGAGTGAACATTTTGCGAACGTGTGTTCGCGACGTGTGAATCATCGGAGGGCGATCGCGCGAACCAGCGAGCGGCATGAGACGTCAGATGTCAAACGAGTGTGGCCGTGTATACACGCCCGGATACCAATTGGAGGCTCAACCATGTTTTCCAGGCTTGTGCTTCGCGTCGCGGTGGCCACGTCCCCGCTGGTCGTCAGACTATCCACACACACACATATATAGGGATAAAGGATATTTTGGGGACACGACGGTTCTTGATATTACCCTAACGTAAATATGCTCATATTGACCCAAATGTGATTTTGAAGACGTTAGGGTTTACATAATGTTGAGTATGAGGATATTTGGCTACTTTGAGGAACGTCCTTGATGTCGAACGTCTTCAAAAAATACCTTTCTCTCTCTCTCTCTCTCTATCTATATGTCTGTTTGTGTGCCGTGCCGTTATCACAAACCACGTGTTATATTGAACATAGCTCAGGTACACGTTCATAACCAATTCCTAAAGGTTTATCACAGTTCGTAAATGTGTGCGCTTACAATGATCATTCCAGGACTCAAACGAGGGGGATCTTTCTACGACGGGCCGATAGGGGGGTGAAAAGCGACGATCTGGAAGTCATGGGGTGAACGAGATAGAGGGAATGAGGGAGAAAGAGGGAGAATAATAGGGATAACTTCCCGATTTCTCGCGCTTACGCAGAGCATATATACATTGCAGAGAGCATACACACCTACCGCACAATCGTTCATGTATAATTTACGCAATGAATATTATTCATTCGAAGGAACGGCCCATGGACTATTTTTTATTTAATCGAACTTGACCGGACAGAGAGAAAAATGTCGCTAGGATCAGCGAAATTGTTCGTTGACAAGTGGCCGACGAAAGTTCAAGGGTCTGCATAAGCTTGACATTTTAGACGTAATTTTTTGTATTATATATTTTCATAGACTAGGGTGTTAACTTTAATTTGCCGCAGAGATTTTGTGAAAGTTCCGAAAATTCTTTGTATTTTTTTCTATTGCGTTTTATAAAACTTCGTTTCGCGAAAAGTTGCAAGTCGTTTCTGAAAATCGGATTGTTTGATTCATGTCAAATTCGGACAGAGGTTATGATCATAGGTTATGAGCATAGGCTTGGTGATTTTTTGACATTTTCATCTGTTTGTTAATGGCAACTGATTGAAGTTGATTTTTCGGTCGAGAAACGAACTTTTTATCTACGCCTTGCGATTTTCGCAATATACAAAATTTCGAATAACTATCAGATCATACGAATGTTTTATTATTATGCTAAAAGGACATTTTCATTTTTACAAGCTCTTATTTAACTTGCTTCGTTCGTATGTCTTTCCGGTTTAAAATTTGTGATCCATTTTTCATGCATTTGCGGGCATCCGAATGAGCTGAAATTTGGCATACTTGTAACTTCGGTGACAATGCATTAATATGGTATCACGGAGCTGGTCTGATGATGGAGGTGGGCGGCGGATACTGGAAGTCCATAATGACATATGTTAGGACAGTTGAGTTTATGCTTATTTGTTTTGTTATCATAAGCACTTTTCACAAAACATGATAACGAGAGTCTGATAATGGTGGTGGGGGGTGGAAACTGAAATTTTCTAATGGCAAATGGTAGGACAATCGAGTTTGGGCTCATTAACTTTGTTGACTTGAGCACTATTTATAATTACACTATTATAAAGTTTTGCGCAAAACCTTTATAACCTGAGGCAACGTTTTTTATGACGCCGATGTCTGAATGGCATGGAGGTTTAACACGGCAAATCAGTAAACAAATTCTAATACCAAAAACTATAAAATAAACTAGACGTAAAAAAATCTTTTTAAAAACAAGCTTTTATTTATAAACTATTGATCTGAAAAGTAAAAAATAATATTTAGTGTATGAAGTCAAACAGTAAAGCTACAGAAGAACTCCATGCTTGGTCACTGATCAAAGGCGCAGGCAGTAGACACTTAATAAAACTTTTATAAACCTGGAAATTATAAAAAATGTCCCAATGACAGACTTATTCAGCCCAAGTAGTTTTTTCACCGTATCGCGCTGACGATTGCTCCATCATAGAACAATCGGAGCTTCAACATCACTGATGACACCTCGATATTCCCTATACCGAACTCCACATAAAATTACACCGAAATAAGTTTTGTTACCCAAACAATCCACTGTGATGTACACGGATGAAATTTCGCTGCACACCCCGTATACGCGTCAGATTAGGTATTGGAAGTAGCAATATATGTCATATCGAATACAAATGGCGATGGATCAGCACAGCGAGCAACGAGAGTTCAATCCTCGTGTGTGCTGTCCCGATGTGTATGGTGTACACTGGGGCACATTTTGCTTCTCGCGTTTGCTCTCTCCCTCTCTCTTTTCGTCACATATAT
Source organism: Ophion ellenae (assembly GCA_963210295.1). Classification (NCBI taxonomy): domain Eukaryota; kingdom Metazoa; phylum Arthropoda; class Insecta; order Hymenoptera; family Ichneumonidae; genus Ophion; species Ophion ellenae. The sequence goes on from OY723391.1 coordinate 42,274,031, forward strand.
CTATATACATATCCATGTACATATGTATCCATGCACATACGTACATCAACACACATATAGGTATGCACGTATATAAACGTGACTCTCGTTTTCGTCGAGGTTCAAGCGTGTTGCCATGGCTCGCGTATAGAAAGTGAAAACGCTTCTCTCCTACCTACGTTTCGCCCATTCACGCAGAGCGTTGAAGGTAGAAGCAAAAAAAAGGGAAAAAAGAGGAAAAAGAATGGCTAGAGGCAGAGAGGTCGCGCACGATAGAGCGAGTGATACAGAAAAACGTAAAAAACCGAGAGAGAGAGAGAGAGAGAGAGAGAGAGAGAGAGAGAGAGAGAGAGAGAGAGAGAGCGAATAAAAAAAAAACACAAAGTAGGAAAAAAGCACTGGAGGACGGAAAACGGGAAAAGCGGGCAACGCGTAGGTGGCTGACGCGCTCTCTGCGCCAGCGTACACACACATAGGGAGAGTGGAGAGCCGCGGTGGTTTTGGACCACACGAGCTGCCAGCGCGAAATAGTGAGAGGCGAATATAAAGAGGAACACACGCTATAAAAGTGACTGAGAGCGGATCACGGTAGCACGGGAGGGGGGAGAGAGAGAGAGAGAGAGAGAGAGAGAGAGAGAGAGAGAGAGAGAGAGAGAGAGAGAGAGAGAGAGAGAGAGAGAGAGAGAGAGAGAGAGAGAGAGAAGGAGAGACACGGCATCAGCAGTCGAGAGTCTGAGGCTGCGGAGGGTTGTGCGAAAGAGAAAGGGTGGGCTTAGGCGGAAGGGAGGAAAAACGAAAGGCGGAAAACGTGAGCGAGCGAAAAAGAGGGAAGAAGCGCAACTAGAACGCGAGAGAGATGAACATAGGAGAATCAAATATACGTATAGTGGTGGAAAGGACAGAATGACGAAGAGAGGGATGGAATCGCAATGAGGGTGTATAGGAACGAGTTGGCCTCGATGGAGGGGTACTTCGGAATACTGGCAGCCAGAGAGAGGAGAGAGAGAAGAAAAGAAGGATAGAAAAGGGCGAGTGTTTTGGTGGGGTCGAGCGTCAGGGGCGAGAGGGGTGCCGTGTTAAAAAGAGAGGGGAATATCGCGGGTTGAGAGAGCGAGATAAAAACGGCCCGAAGGGTAAAAAGGGAAAGGGGATTGGGTTCGTTGCCAGGGATGAAGTACGTAGGTATTGATCTATTTAAAGCCTAGAGTACCAAACGAGGTCCTTATTAAAAAGCGGAATGAAACAAGGGGGAGCTTGCCGCTGTCCTCTGTTTCCCCTTCTGCAAACCTCCCTTCCTCTCTCTCTCTTTCTCTGGAGCCGTCCCTCTCTTTGTATCCCACGTCACCCTTGCCAGACCCGCCACCACGTCCCTTCTCGTTCTTCTTTCTAATGTTCGCGACCATCTCGCTCCCTCTTCGTCACTTCTCTTCATCCTATCGTTCTTTTTTTGCCTCACCGTCTCACTCGCTCCCTTACGCACGCGCGCTTATTCCTCTCCGTTCCCGTTTCACCGGGACTTTTTTAGCCGTCTGCCCTCCTCGCAGACCCCCTCTAATCACCGCGAGGCCCGTACACTTTCCGTCTATCGCGAGCCACCGACTTTCTTTTCCGTCCCAACTAAGGGAGGGGAGAGGAGAATGAGACATGTAGACGGCGAACGAGAGGAACAGGGGTGGACAAGCACAAAGGGCGAGGAGGGAGTGAAGAAAAAGAGACGGAGAAGATCGCTCGAGCGAGAGAGGAGTACAGGGAGAGAGGAAGAGGGATGAAAACGCGGAATTAGAGAAAGAGAGAGGGGGAAATAGGTGGAGAAGTGAAGGGAGTGCGGAAGAGGAATGACAAAGCAGAATTAGAGAAGGAGAGAGATAGGGAAATAAATGGAGAAATAAAGAGAGAGAGAGCGAGAGGGAGGGAGAGAGGGAAGTAAAGTGAGAGAGGAAGAGGGATGAAATAGCAGAATTAGCGAAAGAACGAGGGGGGGGAGGGCAAAGAGAAAGAAATAGGGAGAAGTAAAGCGAGAGAGGAAGAGGAATGAAAAGGCAGAATTAGAGGAAGAGAGCGAGGTGGAAGTAAAGATACAGAGAGAAGTGAAGTGAAAGAGGAAGAGGGATGAAAAAGCAGTATTGGAGAAAGAGAGAGGGAAATAAATAGTGGCGAGAGATGCACAGAGAAGTAAAGAGGGAAGTTACGAGAAAAAGAGAGACAGAGGGACAGAGAGAGAGAAGTTAAAAGAGAGATAGGTAGAGGAAGAGAGAGGAAGGTCGAGAATGGAAAAATAAGGGATGGTTCTGAGCGAATCCACCCGGCGCATACATGTGCACAGAGGAGCAGCCCTTTGCCAGAACGAGGGTGAGGACAACGACGACGACGACTGCTCAAGGAGAGAATTGGGGTTGCCACAACGTGCGAGACTTCTGAATATACCGTTGAGGCAACTACCAAGCTACATTCGTACGCCCCCGCTTTCACGTCCAACTAACTATATCTATTATATACATATATATATATGTGTGTGTGTGTGTGTGTAATAGATACAGTTAGTCGGACAAAAGTAGTGTGTGTATATATATATATATATATATATATATATATATGACATAAACAATACACGCCTACACATATATATATATATTTATTCTCCACGACAGATGTACATACTGTAGTACACGTATTCAGTTCCCACCGTACTCGTTACACGGTCTCTCATCATCTCCCTTCGTGACAGGTACAAAAGAAAGCGCGCATGAATAATTGATGATTAAAATATACCGATAAAGATTATTCATGGATACTGCGGCTCAAGATGATTTCGGCAAGTCTAGAAAAGATATATTTATTTTTGGTTCGACCAGTTCCATTTTCGACGAATGACTGCAATTGGTAAGTCATTAAGTCAGCAATAAGTATAAGGATGGGCGACCGCTCAGCCGCTCACTGGCTTGCGGCGACATGTACCGGTGACCTGTAGCGACGCAGGTTTTTCACAGTTTGCCTGTGACCTGGTGCGAACGCGATACAGCCGTGCATTGGAAAACGAGTCGCTGTGGACAACACTCCGGGCGGTCTCTCGGTAACCGGAAATGCGATGTGACAAGTGTGGGGTGAGAGTCGACGGGGTTGTGAAAGCCCGCAGGGGCACGCGAAGGGACCTTGAAAAAAATGGTGGCTGACGCGCTTCTGGTGCTTTATTTATTTTATACTTTTTGTTTTATTGATTTTATTCTTTCGTTTTCATTTATTTTATTGTTCTTATGTAATTTCTTTATTTTTGTTATTTTTTAATTTTTTTTTTCTATTATTCTGGTCATTTTTAGAAATAAATGGGCGATGTATTTATTCTTCATTGAAACAATAATTACGCGCATTAGCGAGTACAGTTTTTATTTTTGTTTTTTGTAAAATTTCAGCCCTAATCGTCGGCACTATGACTAGGTTTGAAAATTGACCGTTCGCTTGGACATTTTTTTTTTCATGGGCGGTTCGAACATTTTTATTATTTATCAAATAAGCTTATCGAATAATTCCTCGTTCGGGATTTTTGAGATCACTTTTTTTCGGCATTGTATCAATGTGTAATACTTTTCTTTCGATCATTTAACGAGTGCCAAGACTTCCGCTGGTCAATGTTCAATGATTTGAACTTTTTTTTAGCCCCAGTGACAAGTCCGACGAATGTTCGACCTCCGACTTTCCACCAGTTTCTATCCATCGTTTTCGCCGGGCCCGAGGGGGCGGAGTAAAATATTAAGTTTCAAGCAATTTGGTACAGTTTCTCGTGAAAAATCGCGATTTCAGCCGCAGCTCGTACATCTCGCAGAAGTATTAACGGCGCTCATTGACGTTCAAACCCCAGCGCGACTAACGATTTTTCACAAGAAACGCCGCTGAATTGGCCCGGATTTTAATATTTAGTTTGTACCTCGAAAACGACGCTGTGAAACTTGTGGAAACTTCGGAGTTAAACTTCTATTGGGCGTGTCTACGTCTGTAAGAAGAAATCATCATACTTGAATGTTCATCGGTGAGACGCTCGATTTTTTTTTTCAACCTCGGACCTTTCTGTCATTCCCCATACCTCTTCAACGCGGAGACGTTAACTTATAACGACGATAAGTATGATTCATATGGTCCAATCAAAGATTTGCAATTGTGGGAGAAGAATACAGATTTGTTTTTTGTAAATTCAGTTAGATAAATGATGTGATGTGGTATGATATGTGTATAGTGTCTGAAGAAGTATTCGCTTATTTGGCTTTCGAAAAATGATTTTGAAAAGGAAGGACATTTCTGCCAATTAGACATTTTTGCTATCAAATGACATGATGTATATATAGCGTCTGAAAGAGTATTCGCGTATTCCGCTTTTTTAAAATAATACTTCAAATTAAAAGAATAGTATTTTTGTAAATTATTCTAATTGATATCGATTAATTTAAAATATTAATACTGTATGTTAAGACATACATGTGTGTGTGTGTATATGTGTATATATATATATATATATATATATATATATATTTATATATATATATATGTGTGTGTGTGTGTGTGTGTGTGTGCGTGCGTGCGTGCGTGCGTGTGTGTGTGTGTGTGTGTGTGTGTGTGTGTGTGTGTGTGTGTGTGTGTGTGTGTGTGTGTGTAATTGGGCACCTCCAAAAACGTATACAAAAAGGAGCGAGGAAAATAAATCCTTCTTTTTTGCAGTAGATAATGCAGTAGAAAAATACAGTTTCATCCTCTGTAAATTTAGTTAGATCAATGATATGATATCATGCGATGAATATGTATATACACACTTCATAGAGATGTATTTGTATATCCCCCCGTTTAAAAATAATTCTTTAAAAAAAAGTTAATTTTTGCAAATGATTCTATACGATATTTATTAATTTCAAATATCAACGTGCGTTAATGTTTCCATAATTTATATATTCATATACAGGGTAACTGTTATATGCCAGCTATGTGTTTTTTAAAAATCTGGCACAAAGATTTTGCGACCAAAAAATATGATATTCGATGGTTTATCAACTCCTCTGTAAAAAAATGTAGCTTATTTTTGTGATGAGTGGTATTTCCCAGACAAAAATGAGCATTCTGGAAAAAAATGACAAGTTCATTTTTAGTTCACCAAAATGAAGATGATTAAAATCCGACCACAAAACACTCTTAGAAAACTGTTTTATTATGGAATTCAATTCCATTTATCCCATTCAATATGCATTATTGATAATGTTCCTTTCTCAATCGCGGGATGCACAAAAACAGTTTTCCCGGATTGTTTCGTATTCGGAATTTAATCATCTTCATTCTGCTGTACTTAGAATAGAACTTCGGATTTTGTCCATAATGCTCATTTTTTTTCTGGCAAATCCCACGCGGAAATTGAGTTGGGGCTGTGATCGGGCCCCAATAATATTCCCCTAACTTTATTCGGGTCCTAATCCGGAAGCCACATGAGGGCCGTTAGCGGCCAGTCACACTTTGTCAACAACGGCCATTAAAGGCGCAAAGACCGGGGCCTTATAAGTTGCCTCAATGGCGCCTCATCAAAACCATTTTAGCGCCCTGAAAATGCCTCAATGGCGCCTCATCATAACCATTTCAGCGCCATAAAATATCCGTATCAGTGGATATACGTGTATGTTAAATGCGTCAGGGTATATCTGTATTTGTTTTTATGTAATTGTTCATGTGCATAGGTGTGGGCGAGAGTACATGTGTATGTATGTGTGCGCGCGTAGAAATGTGATTGCGTATTTGCATGTGAGCCTTTATGACAAACTGCCATGACAAAATTAATACAAAAAATAATCCATTCTAAGGAATGGATGTGTAGTAGAAATAAAAAAATATATAGGTCTACTGAATCACTAGAATCTATTTCCATTGAGGGAAAGATCTGGAAAACAAAGACCAATTTATTTACTTATCCTACACAGTCAGATAAAGTTTATGAATGGAAAATATCAGCGAAGTCTTTAGAAGAAATAATTTTCCCTATGATGAGTATTGAGCGGAAATTAGTTGCTATAAAAATGTCGAGAAAACCGGTTGAGACTGTTCACACTTATGCGCTAGCATTACTTCATGTATGAGTGAAACCACGAGTAATTGTTTGTATCTATGTAAACGGTTTCTTTAATGTGATAAATAATTACTGTCTGATGTTTGTCTGCATATTTGTGTTCATAGTTGATTTTTTATTTGCTAATGCCCTTACGCGTTTTCCCAATTTGCGTTCGATAATATTATTCGATCGATGTATATAATCGATTCGAATAATTGAAATACCATCAACCATGTAGCCTAAGCTATTTATACTGGTTTATCGCTATAACAGTCAGATCTGGGCCTATGGTGGAGATCCCTACTTGTTTATCCCTATACTGGCCAAGTCTGGGCCTTTGTGGAAATCCCTTCAGGTTTATCCCTATAATGGCCAAGTCGGGGCCTATTGTGGAAATCCCTACAGGTTTATCCCGATAATGGCTACGTCTGGGCCCATTGTGGAAATCCCTACTAGGGAAAGCACTAGGGAAGCCCTGAAAGGCCCTTATTTTTATTAGGGATGCCCTATCAGTTTTCCGCACGGGATACTACTCATCACAAAAACACGCTGTATTTCGTACCGAATTGGGCTTCAAAAACTATTAAAAGTAAAAATAGAAATTGTCACCTTGTATGCATATATACATACGAATCCATAATTATAAATCCCCCCAAAAATATACAAAATGACTAAAGTAAGTAAAATATTTTCCTTCCGGCCTGAAATTCTAAGAAAAAACTTCGTCAATTATTTAATATTATATATAGGCATACGCACAGATATACGGACATATATACAGGGTGACCCTCTCATCTCTGCCACCCGAAATAACTCGGCAATTATTGACGTCACAAAAAAATAGTCCAGACAAAAGTTGTACGGTGTGAAGGAGGCCATCAAATGCGACCAATTTTTTTGTCTTTCGGTGGAGGCGCCGTCGCACAGTGAAAGTCACCTCCGCTTTTTAAAATGGAACGGTACATTTTGTTTTCAACCATCTTGTGAAGCACCTTAAGCCGCATCAAAAGTCAAAGTCGTTCAAGGCCATTCAAAGTCAGTATTTCGAACACCTGTTGAAATGAAACACAAATCTAAATATCTCCAAATATTTGGTATCGATCCGAGATATTTAGATTCGTATCATCGATAGTGACCTTGAATGACCTTGAACGACTTCGACCTCCAATGTTTTTTATGCGGCTTGAGGTGATCCACAAGATGATTGAAAGAAAAATGTCCCTTTCATTTCAAAAAGTGGAGGTGACCTTCACTGTGCGTCAGCGCCTCCAGCGAAATTTAAAAAAATTATCGCATTTGATGGCCCCCTTCACACCGTACAACTTTTATCTGGAACATTTTTTTGTGACTCCGATAATTACCGAGTTATTCGAGCTCGCAAATTTCGAATTGTTTTGTGTTGGCACGCGATATATATTTGGTTTCGTCAGGCCTAAAACAAAGTCGGCAGCAGCTCAAAAAGAATTATTAAAAATTAAAAGTTGATTTGAGGCTTGGAATAAAAAATATTTCGCTCGCCGGAAAAACGGTAAAATATAACGTAACTTTCTGTAGCGGCTCGGGTTTTTCCAGTCCTAATCGATAGTATGATTATTCACGATGAGCTCAGTGACTTGTGTTTTTCCATTCGCAGTTTAATTAATAGTTATTTTCATCAACAATTGATAATTCAGCCAGTGGGGTACAATGTATCACCGAGATGTCGGGCACAATGCCCCGACTCCCAATGAGGAAACAAAGAAGTGACGACGCTCCGAAGGAGCGCGATGTGTCACGGGCCGCTGTCAACGACGTGTAAATTTGTAAAAATAAGACGTTCCTGTGATATTAGGGTAAGCTGGTATAGGAGTACGCACCTAAGCTTCAAAGCGGTGAAAAAAACAAACAAATACATTTTTACGAATCAGTTTTTGTTTTAATTGAAAGATTATCTAGTATTCTATTTAAATTATTAGCGACGATTGGGAATCTTAATTTTTTTTACAGTAACAAACTAAAAACTACGAAACAGGATTTGCGAACTCTTACACATACGGGTGTTTAAGAGTACGCACGGGGGTCGATAAGAGTACGCAAGCATCAACCGACACATAAATCGCCATTAAAGTTGCCCACATTTGTATGAGCGGTGCATTTGTCATGCCACCAAGCTTTACACTTCACTACACTCGATCCATTCCTCACATATTGGTTCTTCGTATATTTTTTTGTAAACTTTGTGTACTTGTAAAAAAATATATACTATATATAGACAAAATACTATATATACTATATCTAGAAGATATTTTATATATATATATATATACGCAAACTACACACTATATATATATTTAGTATGTAGTGTGCGTATATATATATGTATATATAAATATATAAAATATCTTCTAGATATATATAGTATATATTATATATATATATATATATATATATATATATATATATATATATATATATATATATATATATATATATATATATATAGGGCATTCCACGCCATTTCACCTAGCCCGTGACCCTAACCATTTTTAGTTTTCCTGGTTTTTTTTTTGTAAAATTGTACCCCATGAAAGCAATATCCAAACCAATTTTTAGATTGTTATCTCTCCTCTTTTAGGAGTTATAATTTTTCAAAATATTTCGATTTCGGAAGTTTTGGAAACGTTTAAACGCTGATAACTCCTGAACTAATTGAGATATCGACAAATGTCACTATGTCATTTTTTTACTTCGACGCATACGTTCATTAGAAAATATGAAAAAATTATCAGTTATCGACGTCAACGTTTGTTTTGCTTCTAAAGTGAAAACTATTTGAAAAAAAAATGATTGCCTCTTTTTTATTTTTTTTTAATTCTCTAAAATCGATTGACCCATTCTATGATTTTTAAGACCAGTCTCATTGTGGGTCTATTTTTCCTTCTATTTTTTCGAGTTTATCATATTTTTTTCAGAAGACTTTTATCATTTTAATCTCCAATAATGCTATTAATGCTTTTGTGATTTCCAATTTGGGTTTGGCAGGCCTGAAACGGTTTATTTTTTAATTTGTGCTGAAATCAACGAAAAAAATGTTTTTTTAATTTCAAATAATTTTTTTTTCGTTAAATTCCGCACAAACTAAAAATAAACCGTTCCAGGCCTGACGAATCCGAATTGGAAATCACAAAATCATTAATAGCATTATTGGAGATTAAAATGATAATAGTCTTCTAAAAAAAATTTTTTTCAGAAAGAAGTCGAAGTTTTGGAAAATTACAACTCTTACAAGAGAAGAGATTAAAACCGAAAAATTGGTATGGATATTCCTTTCATGGGGGGATATTTTTTTCAAAATCAGGAAAACCAAAAATGGTCGGCTTCACGGGCTAGGTGAAATCGCGTGGAATGTCCCATATATATAAAATATATACTATACTATACTATATATATATATATATTTATATGAATATATGAATATATATTTTTTCTATACTTTGTATACATGTAAAAAAAAATAACAACAGTCGTATAAGAGTACGCGCGTACTCCTACACACCCAAGCACTGCGTACTCTTATACCACCTGCACATTTTAAACAAACATGACTGTTACTGCCAATTATTCATGAGATGCGAAATTACTTTCATTTTGAACAATAACCTTAGTAAACCGGCGTACGAAATGAACAGTTGTTTTTGAAGAAAGTAAATTGTGTATCGCACTTGTGATGATTTGAAAATGTCAAAAATAAATGAGAAATTGCAACCATAACTTCAAACTTACGTAGCCTCTCCGTTTCATTTCACTTTGGATTTTTTTTTTGGTCAGAAACCCTTACCCTGTGAGGCGGTCAAAACATGACAGAAGTTAGCTTCAATTAGCAAACCGTTTCGTCATTAGCTAAACTGCGTACTCTTATCGCCTGCGTAATCCTATACCAGCTTTACTGATTATATACTGATACTGATATACTGATTTTGTTCGGGTTCGTACTGTTATGTGTAAAAATCTGTTATCTATGTTGGAAAAATATAAGAGTTTCAACCGCCTCATTGTACCCTACGTTTCGCAGTGGTTGACACACTGTACCCATCTATATGATACATTGTACCCCATTGTATTGGGTGGGGTACAATAAGCCAAGCTGCACATTTTTTTGCGATCGCATTTTTTCCTTATTTTTAATCTTTTTCCAAAAAAATATGGAAGCTTCATTGTACGCCCAAAGGTCTATAAAATCGGTTGTGACCTTTTTTTTCTAATCAGACTACCTTGATCAGAGTAAAAATTCGTGAGAAAAAAAGTTACACACTGTAACTCACCTTCTTCTATATATATATATATATATATATATATATATATATATATATATATATACACATCTACGACGTGGATCAACCTTCTCGCTCCCACTGATATACATTTTGATCGGAAGCTTGCGAAGAAAGAATGCCCGGAGATAAGAATTATTCTCTGCGAGTGAGCAGCAGCTTGCGAGCGGGGTCCATGGGATATAAAGCCGAAGCAAGCTCTTGAACGATAGGAGAGAGAGTGCGAAAGCGAGTGAGTAAGAGAGGGATAGAGAGAGAGAGGTTTCTTGCTTGCCCCCTTGCCGAGCAGCTACGAGACTCCCCCCGCGGCAGATATAAAATCCGTGATTTTAAAGGCATTTTACTATCGATCCGGAGCTTTTTTAGCCCTAGACGTAAAAGCGTTCCTCGTGCTCGGCTACTACTACTGCCGCTTGGCTCCGGCTTCACCACTGGTGGGGAGAGTTTGCCCGGTGGTGCGCGGTGGTGGTAGAAATTAAACCACCCTCTGCTCACCGCTCTACATCCTCCCACACTCCCGCAGCTTTTGTCCTTCTCCCTCTCGCGGTCCTCGGGAAACCGAACGAGGCCTCGAAAGCTCCTAGGGACGCGGGGGAGGAGACGCGCTTCGTACTTGTACGTTAACGCACTTATACATCTGAGTGCGTTAACGTGTAATCAAATCCCGCAAGCTCGCGCTCTCCGGATTTAACCGTGGAACTGAAAATTGGAGAAAAATAACACTCTCTCCTGACCTTTGAAAGTTGAGCAGCAACAAAATGTCTGCTGGTTTGAATGAAATGGTATTTTTTACATTTTTTTTATTCATATTTCTCTTCACCACACTTTTCACCGGTTTTTTGTTTTTTCATGCTTTTCGAGTTATTTTTTGGGTTTTTTTTGTTTTGTCTTTACAGGCTCGTATGTAGTTAAAATTCGTGGAAATAACGATTTTTGTCGACGGGTCCTCGAAATGTACTATTTCGAAAATATTCTCCGGAAATTTCGAGTCTATCCGTGGCAAATTTAGGGAGTTTTGTGCGTTTGTAGGTAGGGTTCGCGAAATTTAAACGCGTTATTCTCAAAATTACTTTTTCAAAATTGGTGACCACGATATCTCAAAAATCACTGCACTTCAAATTTCACTAGTTTTTATTTCATATGAAAAGCAGTGCTTGAGCGAAGAAATTTTTTTTTTATGCATAGTTTTTTTAACGAAAATAGCGCCATTTTTACGTTTCCGAGCAGCAGTGGTCGGTGCAAAGGACAGTGGCCTGCACGGATAATTGCATCTACCACATTTATAAATATTTTTCAATATAAAAACTATAAAATATACTTAAAACCATACTTTTTTATGAAAAAAAAACACTGAAAACCTGTCACTTGTTCCCAGAAAAAATCACAAAAATTCCTTTTTTCCGGACATGAACTACGTGTAACGCGTTGAGGATTTGTGGGAGATTGAGACCTGGCTAAAAGAAGGCCAAATTTTCTATATGTCTAGAGGGGACATATAGAAGGAACCGGTCGTAAGTGACGTAGTATGTGGACCAAGCCACGAATTTCACGTTAAATTTCTTTTTAATAATTCTTTCACCTTTTTTTGCTGTCTTTTATTGGGCCAAAAGTCTTGAGGGTGAATGACGAATGAGAACATAAGTAGGATTTCAGTGCTTCATCATTCATTTCACAACAATTGTGTAATGAATGCTGGTAAAATTAAGAAAAAAAGCTTTTTTTTTCATACGTAAATTAGATGCATAAGGAATTCCAAACTTTGTATACCTTTTATCCTTGTGATTTTTATCATCGTATCTGAGAGGGAACCTACGATCCTGAAGTGGTCTACGTAAGCTTGAAATTTTGAAAATATTTTTTTCTATTGCATCGTTTTATGGCCCAAGGTCCTAACTTCAATTTGCACCAAAGATTTCGTAATAATTCCAAAAATTAACCGAGTTATGACGATTTTCTTGAAGGGTCAGAGCACCCAATGCGCTACGGCGAACTGCCCCGCCGCGAATTACCCTTTTTTTTTGCTTTTGCGTTTCATCCCTCAAAACCTATTCGTGCGATTCTCATTAATTCGGACAGAGCACAGTTCATAAAATGTTCTATCGTATGACCGAATAATTGTTTAATATGTTTATCCATTTATTAATAAAAAAAATATAAACATTGTTATTCGTTGTCGAGAAATGGAACATTTTTTTCTACATCTCGGTATTCTTGTAATTTTTTAAATTTCAAAATAGTATTCGGCCACACAAAAGTTTTGTTATTGTAGTAAAAGTAATTTTTTTATTTTCCGTTTCCAATTACCCTAGTTTTCGGAACCCCCTACACCGATTGGTCGTGCAGCAACGCTGCCACTTTGTTTCAATAATATCAACTTTATTGTTTGTCAATATTTGTTACAAAAAAAATCACTCATCAAGACTATCTATTGATTACCTGTAAAACCCCGAACCGGCCATCCGCATCCTCTCATCAGAAAAAAATCTATAGATATTACACAAAGTACATCTATCCCATGATATTGGAAATGTAATCAAACATTTCGGGCAATAAAAAAACAGGTACCTGTAAATATCCATTTATCCATCCGTCCATCCATCCATACATTTTTAAAAGCATTTTCAATACTAAAAATGAAAATCGATTTATTTTTTGGGCATCGCTCGCATGTCGAAAACTAAGGGCTACAATATTTCATTGGTTGCTGGGTCGGTGTCATATTTTGCGTACATCCTTACAACGAACGAAGTAACAATCCATTTTCATTTTTATTGTCATGGTAGCGTTGCTCTAAGACTTAAAAACACCCTTAAGGGAAATCGATGAAGCACAGGGGAAAAAATGGTTATTGCCTCACGAGTGAAAAGCTCACCAATCAACGAGACGCGATTTATGCAAACTTATATTTTTCAATATCCTTGTTTTCTTGTTTTTCCCTCTCGTCCGTCATCATCGTTGGCTGAGAGTACACAATTATGTACACGAGCAAAAGTTCGGTCGCTACACCGAGATGATGTATTTCCTACCTTGGATCTCCGTGGATACGCACTTTCTTTCACCCTTCGTTTTCTCTCCCCGTTATCGCGCCCCGTTGACCATCCGTGTATTACAGAGCCCTCCGTCGTCGTCGTCCAGACTTCCCTTGCATACACTCGGCGCGTGAAGCTTCTCTCGCACGTGTGCTGCTATTAATAGGGAGAGATATCTCGCGAGAGCTTTCCTTATCTGACGTTACACGATGTTGGATAAATTATGTAGAGCGTAATCTTCGAGTCGAAGGAACACGAGGAAACGATTGGTAAGATGCTTTTTTACGTTATAATCACGCGCTCATCATCGGTCTGACAAGAAACATCACTGTCCGCCTCCGATTGTGTTGAAACTCATGTATGTGATAAAGCATTGAAAACTATTAGACACGTATTTTTTTGTCTGCGGAAAAACCTTTTTTATGGGGGCGAACGACCCCTCAAAGAAAGGCGTGTCCCCCTTTTATTTCATTTTCATTGCAATTATTCTATAGTGGATTTTTTTATCGCTTTACATTAGAAGAATTTTGGTTTTTGTTTCAAGCAGGTCGGTCGACTGCTTGCAGGCAAAACTGCAAAACCACCCCTCGACAGGCCTTTCTTTGAGGGGTGGTTTCGGAATTTCAAGCTGTAGCTGCATCTAGCATAGATTGATGGAACTGTGAAGTAGCTCGTCCGCCCTAGCTTCCTTACGCTTTTACCGACGGGGCCAAAGTGAACGTAGCAAATTTGCTACAATGGCAGTTAAAGGGTTAATGGGCCCTCATAAATATTTCACTGAAAATAAATAAAAATTATATATTCGAAATAAACAAATGCCAAATAAAAAGTCCAATAGGTAAAGAAACAACGAATCGTTGAGAATTGAAATACAAAAAATTAAAATCGTCGAATGAACGCTATATTTGAGCTAAATCGTAAATTGTAACCATGAACCAATTTGCACAATAACAATAATAATAATGATGATGGTGATAATAGTAAAAACAAAAATAACAAAAACAACAACAACAATAATACCAACGATAATGCTAACAATTGTGATACTCATTATGATAATAATAATAATAATAACACCAACAACAATAATAATATTCTAATGACGAAATATGACTCGATGTAATTCAAATGAAGCAAATCTTCGTACTTCAAAAATAAAATAACAAATTGATTTTATTGAATCTGAAATCATCCGCCAAAGCTCTGATTTTCAGTCTTTGTAGATACGAATTCGTTGCCATTTCGACGTATCAAAGAAATCATTAATACAATTTCATCCCGATATAAACCTATTGAATGTTCGAATTAAGAAATGAAGTCCTATTGAATTCTCCTGGACCTGATCCTGTTCCATGCCCACCAACCCTAAACTGTCTCGAATAATTAGCTGAGCCGAGATCAAAGTAAGATTTTTGACAAATGCTTAACAATTTCGGCAAAAAGCGCACTTAATATTCAGCAACAGATCGATACGAGGGTCGGAATGCCAGGGTTAAAACGAGCTCATCCTCGGCCTGAAAAAAATGTCTGAAAATCTCCATTCGAGACCTGAGCCCGAGTTGATTTGCATTCGTCATGAGAAAGCTCGAAGCTTCTTTTAATTCTCCAATTTTGAATATTCAAAAAAAAAATCACCATCGCACATTTTTTCAATCACCAAACCATACGGCACAATTACGAAAATAAATTCGCGATAATCTTCAAATCATACGAATGGTGCAAAAAATCTCACCGTGAAAAAAGGCTTTTGTGGTAGTTTTTTTTTGCAAGCGATTGTGGAAACTATACGAGGCTATTTTCGGCTCGCGCGAGGCAATTAGCCGGGATCGGGCTATTCCGTACTGGGAAATATCTGTATAGGGAAAAGTAGCCAGGAGGTTCGCATTGACGTGTGTTACAGCCGTGGTGCTTCGGTTTTTCGTCTGGCCAGTGATTGTAACGGTGGCACGAGAGGGTGTACGGCGTGTACATCTCTCTCTCTCTCTCTCTCTCTCTCTCTCTCTCTCCCTCTCTCTCTCTCTCTCTCCCTCTCTCTCTCTCTCTCTCTCTCTCTCTTTATTCTCCGTTCATTTTACGGGGGTGGAGCAAAAATGAATGTATATTTCGCGAGACTGAACACGCGCATGGCCGCTTTAGCGGGGGGGTTTCATCCCCCCCTCTCTTTCTCTCTTTCTCTCTCGCGAGCGCTTTGGCTACCGTTATGTTGGCTGTATAAAATTCGAGCAATGCAACGTTCCGTGTAACGCGTTTTATTCCGCGACTTTATGGCGGTGTGCCGGTGCCGCGGTGCGCGTCGGGGAATGGCGGATTGGCAAGGGGGATGCCTCTATGCCTAGGAGGACGCGAGGACGAAGCGAGGGGGTTGGTATAGTGGTGGTTGAAACAGGAGAGAGCGAGGATCCTCTGAAAAAGGGGGGCGCGTCGGTGTCGGCAGCGGGGGTGGCGGAGGGCAAAAAAGGGAGAGAGAGAGAGAGAGAGAGAGAGAGAGAGAGAGAGAGAGAGAGAGAGAGAGAGAGGAAGGAACGGGCGCAGAGAGCTATAGGAAAATCCATAAAGTTATAAAATGTGCGGAGAGCGTAATAGTACGCACCGCGCAGATTAGTTATGAAAATATAAAAGAGAACGGGGGGCGGGATGTCGAGTGTGGTGGGGATGATGCGGACAGGAGCCGAGAGGGTGACTACATCCTCTTTGTCTCTCTCACCCTCTCACCCTCTCTCTCTCTCTCTCTCTCTCTCTCTCTTTCTCTCTCTCTCTCTCACTCTCTTGCTCCCTCTTTCGTTTCTGGCAGGGTCGCACGGCTGCCGAGAGGGATCAACTTTTCCAGCCACCCCGTAGCAAACAGCCTCCATCATATCCAGGGACCATGTACACCACACCGGGACCCCAGCTCCGCGGAGAAAAAACTATAGTTACATCTACGTATAAAACAAAGCAGGATGTCTCTCTCTCTCTCTCTCTCTCCCTCTCTTTCTCTCTCCCTCTCTTTCTCTCTCTTTTTCTGTCAATCTCCGCTCAGCGTGAAAACAGAAAAATGAGGACGGGGGGGGGGTGGTGGTGGTGATATTTTTCCAACCGAATAAGGGATGTATAGTGCAGGTGATTTTCGATATTTATTTCGCTACGTGTCGGTTTCAATCGTCGGATTTTTTTCATCAAAGTGGGGGGGGGGGGGGTCGTTTTACAATGTAAAAACGAGCTTATGTCGGAAAATGCACTCCAGAAGGAAGCTAAGAAGCTTCTTTATGGCTCGGGAATAGCAGATCAATCGGTAGATGATTCAGTCACCAATTTTTTAATTTTTGTAATCTCAAACGCGTTTTCCTGAAATCCACTTATTCGTGAATCTCGTACGCGATAACGCAAAAGCTATTTGATCGATGATTTTGAAATTTTGCAGTCTTTTAGATAACATAATTACTGCCTATGTGAACCTAAACGTCCTTGAACATTATTTTAAAAAATGACTATTTCATTAAAAAGTACTGTGGTACAAATTTTATGAAAATAGAACAGTTTTTTTTTCAAACGGGTACTATTTTTCGACTTTCCACTTTTCTTTGGATTTTTCAGGTTCGCATAGAGCATGCGTCTCTGAGAAATCTAAAACTTATTGGCTATGGGGTTTCAATGCACCAGACGTAAAGAAAAAAAATCGTAAAATGAAGGAATTTGTACATGAGGGTGACACAAATTTGAGCTCTGTTTTTTTTCCTTTTTCTGACCATCCAATTATTTTTAAAAGAAAATTGTCGCGGAAGCTGCAAGCCGTCAAAAAATAGTTCGAGGTCGCTCATGCCTCCCAATAGTTCAAGCTTTCATAAAAAAAATCGATTTTTTTCCTCCACTTTTCACCTATGAATTTTACGCTTTATGATTTTTAAAATAAGCTCGCAAAAGCTCTGGCCAGCCAATGAATATTTCGAGGTCGCTCAAGAGCTTCGAAATTTTCACCAATTCTTTTTTACTCTGTCGCTCATAAATTTGACGCTTTTGTGACATTTTGAAAACCTTCAATCCTTTTTTCGTTAGAAACACATTTTTCAATTTTACCTCACCCTTCCGACCCGATGAAACGACCTATAATTTTGTTCACGGACGAGAGCCTTGAAGAATTATTTTATGCGAACAAAGATTATAATTCTTGAGTTAGAAGTGTGAGGTGAATTTAAAAAATGCGTTTCTAAAGGAAAAGGGATTAACTGTTTTGAAAAAATTACAAAATGGTCAATTTATGAGTGAGAAGAGTCAAACAAAATTTCGAAAATTGGAAATTTCAAAGCTCTTGAGCGACCACTAAATATTCATTGGCCGGCTAAAGCTTCCGCGAGGTTAATTTTCAACGTATAAAGCGGAAAATGTATGGGTGAGAACTCGACGAAAAAAAAAAACTGATTTTTTAATGAATATTTGTATTTTTGGGATGATTGAGCGAACTCTTTTTTGACCGTTCGCAGCTTCCGCGACAATTTTTTTTTTAAGAAGATAATTGGATGGTGAGAAAAAGGAATAAAATAGAGCTGAAATTTGTGCCACTCTAATGTAAATCAAACTTTAAAATTATGTCGAATAAATAGTTTCGACACAAAAAATATTGAAAATTCGCTTGTTTTCGGCTGCCTAAAGGGACTCACCCTTTTAACGGTGATCATGTCACGGGAGAGAAAATGGTCGGGCAGAAAAAAATCTTTTGATGTGTCCCGGGTATGGATTGCGTAAAATTGTCCCTTACATTATGTTCTTCCTTTTTCTTTCTCTCTCTCTCTCTCTCTCTCTCTCTCTCTCTCTCTCTCTCTCTCTCTCTCTCTCTCTCTCACTCTCTCTCTTACTTTTGGAGAGAGAAAAGTAAGTACGCCGGGTATTCTACACTATTCATATCCCGGTCACCCTCGATGGAGACACTTTTAGGGCTGTACGTTTGCTGCCCTTACACAAGTCGACTTCATTATATACCCCCCCCCCTGTCTTTCTCTCTCTTCCTCTATCTCTAACTCACTCTCTAACGACCAAAGGGAAAGTGCTGTACGGATCAAACAAGCGAATCATCGTCATCAAATACACGTGCGGATTTATATTTCGGTTTCTCGTCTAGGCCCTTTACCCTTCTCCTCCTCACGTTCCTCTCCTCGTGTCTCGCACCCGCCACTCCTCCATAAAAAGTCGAAAGGAGAAAACAGGAAAATGATGAGTAACTAAAGTTAGGTCAGCATGGTCTTAGGTTCAAACGAAGGTCGGTATCAGGATACAATTAAAATATCGATATCTTTTTCCATAGCGATTTTCTATTCCTTATGAAATAGAAAATAAACGGATAAATATTATTTTCAAAATTAACCAACAATACACGCAAAACGAAAATATACCTTAAGGCGTTACCCCCACTTGTAGCGTCAAAAAGGCCTTATTCACGAATTAAAAAAAAAAAAACTACAAAACTTTTTTAATCGATCAATATACCATCTTAAAGAACACATCTTGAAGAAATTTCAGTAATTTTTTTATTGAAAAATATTACGTTGTTTAGTGGCAAATGGCCGTCAATGAAATGATGTTTTTATATACACGGTTTGCGGTGACCAACATTGCGGCGAAGTGGATCATCTGAAAAAAAAAATGCGGATGGATTTAGTCAAATATATGTATAAACTAGTCTTTAATCGAAGGATTTTAAAAAATATTCATTTTTCACAAAATGGCGGACAGTCAAAGTTAATGGTTCGATTTTAACGAAAAAAAACGGCCGTTTTTTGGCTACAAAACGGCCATTTTTTTCGAGAAAAAAAAATCGAACGATTAAAGATTACATTTTTATGTATTAAATAAGCCTGCAAAATTTCAAGAAGATCGGTTCATTAGTGTTCGAGTAATCTTGGTCATCGACTTCAGAAATGCCATTTTGAGAAAAACTCGTTTAAAGTTTCTCTTTCAACGCGGATTCTTCTCTTTCAACGCTCATATCTCAGTCAGTTTTGTTCGGATCGACTTGAAATTTTCAGGACATATTCTCAGATACTTAAACTTCAAAAAAATGCAATAAAAAAATCGCTTTTTTCAAAATCGCAAGTGGGGGTAACCCCTTAAACATTTGACGGTCCGATTTAAGGTAGTACGAGCGCGCAATCTTGATTTCTATAGATTTTGTTCAAATTTTAGCCAGACATTTTTCATATCATGATGTATGTTTGAGTGAAATTTCAGAACAGTCGACTATTTACATTGGGAGATAATGGGTTTTGAAATTGCAACTTTTAACACTGCAGTATCTGCATTGAAATTTCGACAGAATCATTTTCCGTAAAAAACGTTTGTCCCTTAAAAAATTCTGAACTTTCCGAAAAAAAAACACTTTTAAAACCGGAAAAAACGGGGCAAGGCCCGAAAACTCGAATTTTTTACTTTGAACGTGATTTTTGTATTTTTTAAAACAACCCAGAATTTCAGCATATTTTTTTCAAACAGTTCATGTTTGCTTTCTAAAATATCGTTTTTTAAAGAAATTTCTAGCTATAGTTGGAGAGAAGTTATGGGCATTTGAAAATTTGGTTACTAACAACTTTTGAAAACTGTGAGCCGCCATTACTAAAAAACTATTGGATAAAAAAATTCGAAAAAAATTATGGATGCTTGTTTTAACATGACCTTTCAGGTGATCTTCTCAGTTTTCCTAAATTCAGACCACCCGGTAAAACTTTGACACGGAATTGGTGGAATTACCCATACATATATATAGTCAGCGCGTTAAAAAAAAAAACTTAAAAATTCAATATCTCGAAAACGATTGCGAGTCGCCAAAAACCCCTTAAATGTCTTAAAATATTAACAGGGAGGTTTGTTAAAAAAAATCAGCTTGATCGGCGGCGGGGGGGGGGGGGGGGGTTCCGCAACCTTACCCAAAAATAAATTCACCACTTGCCCGACGTCCTAGTTCCGTTCGAATTCAAATGAAATCACGTGCCTCGGGTTGAGCGGTGTCGATGGTCCGTTTGTCCGACGCGCCCATCATCCCTCACGACGCAATTACCTCACGTGAGTTAGTCGACGCGGTCAGCGTTGCTCCAATTTGCCACGTGAGCCGCAAATTGGAGCAACGCGTCTGATGCTTTTCACATTCCTATTTCCGTGGCTGGGAACCTCGTGTTCGTTGTTTTCCGGCCGGTAATTCAAGATTTGGGCCACTATCAGGCGATGTCTGCAGTCACGTGAATCGCTTTCCCCGTGATGAGAGCAGCTGCCCGATGGAAAGCTGCGAGCAGGCACTCAGCGATCTCTTTGTTTCCCGAGATGGATCACAGGAACGATTACCTTAGTACCTGGCACATTCGGCAACGCTGGAATTCTATTCGCGAACAATGTGAAAGGGAAAACCAACGTCATCGTCGCGCTCGTACAATCCTTCGTACGGGTTTCCTTGCGCTGTACCACACGGCATTGGCACACACACACACACCGGTGTCCCTCATGCATAATTCAATCAGAGTTAGACTAGAAACGTCAATACAGCTCGCAGATTATTTCTTTTCCCGGGCCGCTCTGCTCTCTCTCTCTCTCTCTCTCTCTCTCTCTCTTTCTCTGTCTGCGTCGCCGAAACCCTCGTTCTCTATTTAAATATATACATACTCATCTATATACGTGTATATGTACACGGGCATACCGAAGGGTACACACTTGTACCCTCTTCTCTTCACTCTCTGTCTCAGTTACTTCTGAGGCTGTGAGAAAAAGACACTGAGAAGGGTGGGCGAGGGGGAGAGGGATGCCTGTACAGCAGTATACTTGAGTCGAAAGAGCAGAGAGAGAGAGAGAGAGAGAGAGAGAGAGAGAGAGAGAGAGAGGTTCGACGAGAAAGCGGTGAAGTGAGCGCGGAGTGGGTGTATGAGGACCAGGTTTTTCTCCTCCATCGTGAGAGAGGGCGCCTGACCCCCCTTGCCTATCCATTCATCTGTCGTTTTCTCTGTATCCTTTATGCCACGTCTCTCTAGCTCTCAGAGGAGCTTCTCTCCTCTTTGCCTATCTCTCTCTCTCTCTCTGTCTTTCTCTTTGTGTGTGCCTCTCTGTCTAAAAACCCTCCTCTAAAGGGAGACTCCCTTCTTTTATATTTTAATCAACTAATGCTGCGCAATGCGTACATTTATTGCGCCCTTTCTTGCCTCTCTCTCTCTCTCTCTCTCTCTCTCTCTATCTCTCTCTCTCTCTCTCTCTCATCATTCCTTGCCATTCGACCGTTGCACGTTTTAATTGCGAACTCTGTTCAACGCCGAGCAGATTTCACGACCTGCTACATACTTCCTCCGGATTTTTTCACGAGTTCATTTTCTGGTTTTTTTTTGGCTCAGCAAAGTCAATCCGCTTTGGCTGCTAATGCACGGATATGAATTGGCGAGGGTGTCGCGGAAGATGCGATTTTTTTGTTGTTTTTTTTTCTAGAGGACTATTGAGGTACGAGTGTTTGGAAAGATTGAAGCTTGGAATCGACCGCACGGTTGGACGTAGATGGTGATTTGAGATTTTTGGATTTTGATGGAGTGACAGGATAGCTGCTTGCTCGGAAGTTCAGTATGGAGAAATGGCTTCGCTTGTTCCGTACTGTTATAGGCTCGTTGTTGGTCCTTCATTTCGAGAGGGAGTGATCGATTTATTCGCCCATTACGTTTCAAGCTAATGAACTTTCATTCTCCACTGGAACTTTCGTTCTCCATTATTTCGCCAATGGGCAATGATGATCGATGCGTTGTCCATTATGGTGATAACGGGCAATGACAGTACACATGCGTCCTGCGTTAACTCCGTCAATGGGTACAAGGGCGAATTCGCACCCTATCCCTTGACACGGGGCGACTGATGCATCGCACAATCAAGCTCGGTAGGAAAACATATTTTTTATGTGGAGTTTGAAGCTATTTTTTTCTGATGATGGCATTGGAACGGCGAGGTCGGAATCTTACATACGATTAAGCAGCTATACCAATGTGAACGCTGAAAATTTAGGTGATTTTCGGGAATTTTTTGGAAGATAAATAATCAATTAATTGTTCCGGAAAATTAAGAATATATTTGGCTATATTTGACGTATATTACATAAATTTTTCATATAAAAATATTGAGATCCAAGCGACTTATGCGCTGCCTTCGGAGGCGCCAAAAAAAAAGTTCCTCCACTGCTGACATGATTCCGGCCTATTGAGTAGCTGAAATCGAAAGAGGAAAAAATGTCGTTGAACTGGAAGGTATTTCCTGTACAATGACGTAGGATTTTCGAAAAATATCAAAATCTAACAAAATGGCATAGTTATGAAAAAAGTCTGCTTTCTTGCGTATAAAATGGTCGTTTTTTTCAATGCCAAATCGTCAATTTTCATCCAATCAAAAATATCCTACGTCATTGTACAGTAAATATATTCAAGAGTACTCAATTCAAATTTCAAGTCAATTGGATAATTGCCCTTTGAGTTACAATGTCAGCAAATTTGAAAAATCTCATTTCGAGAAAAACGCGTTTAAAGATTTAACTATCGATTTTTGCAAAATAAAATGATATTGATATAAATGATATAAATGATAATTATATTCTTGAAAGTGTAAACTGTCAAAAAAGGCAAAAAAAATTGATTTTTTGAAAGTGTCACACTGGCATAGCCCCTTAATGCACAGTCTTGTCGAGTTTGAGTTTTTTTTTATTGACACATGTTGATAAACAATACGGCTACTATTTTTTTTAAGGCGGTGCTCTAGTTTCTCGGATCGAAAAAATCGATTTTTTTTTCTTCATAAATCACATCTACAACATGTGTAGAAAATGTGTGCCAAAGGATGTTTCGATATTCGAAGTGGTTCACAAGTTACGGCCCTGGGACGGAGCAGGTATACGGAGCAGGTATACTTTCAAACGCGTTTTTCTCGAAACACCATTTTTCGAAACGCGACCACGATATTTCAGAAACTACTGCACCGATCTTGTTCAAATTTATACAGCATCTTTAATATGTTATAAGCCAGCGATTGAACTAGGATTATCATGATTGCTTCGATAGTTTTTTTTTGTACGAGCGAAAAACTTAAGAAAAAATCAGTAAAAAATAGAATGTAATTTTCAAAAGTGTATAAAAAAAGTCAATTTTTGTAATTTACAATTCACTCTAGTTCAATCGCTAGTCTTAAATATGAAGATTAAAATGCCGTTTGGTTTTTTTTTATTTCAGATAAGCAGAACAGCCGCAATCTTGGTCACCGTCAAGCACCTCTTTTACTTGATGTCTTCCTGTCGGCCACTATAACTTTTATTCTATTATATATTTTGACTTCAAACAATTTGTAAAGCTTATTTAAATGTTAATAAGGATTATGCAAAAACAATGAGATTTATTATTTCGATGCTTTGCCCGTAAAAAATTATTGAAAAAGCCGTAAAAAAATAGCCGAGAAACTAGAGGACCGCCTTAACAAATGGTCGTCGTTGCTGCATGGCCAATCTGTGGAGATGGTTCTGGGAAATAGGGCGATCTGAAATGATGAATTTAAAAAGTGCACTTTTAATAGTAATAAAACTTTCGTATGGCCGAAAACTTACATGAAATTTTGAAAATTATAGATTTGGCTGGCTGTGGAGATAAAGTTTTTATTTTCGAAAAGAAAAAACAACTTTAAGGCGGCACCCCACTGTGACAGGTAAAAAACCGATTTTTTCTACTTTCCAAAAGTATACATATTTGAGAATATGTGAAAAAAAATTCACGTTGGCATATTGAAAATCGACCAAGTTACAGACGATTTAGTGAGAGCAGGTAGCGCAACGATTTACGTTTACTAAATCTTTTCATCGCGTTTTGCTTGAAACGACTTTTTTCCTGGCCGGAAGCATAACTCTTGCTTTAGTTGACCGATTTTCAACTTTGAAAAAACCAAAATTTCCGTAATTGTAGTACGTTGTACGTTACCGTTTTCCCCCCGAAATTTAGTATTTTTTAAGCCTCCGAATATAAGTAAAAATTGTGCTAAAATCACACGTTTTTGAAACACCCGGCGTTTTTCATTTTTTTTTTCGGAAAACGACTGCCTATAACGAGAATTACATTTACATAGATTATAAAACGTTTAATTTTCATTTTTCAGACCACTGTTATCGATCTATCGATCCGGCCGTTGGACCAGTTTTTTTATGTAGAGGCTTAATAACATACCTTTTTTCCAAATACTGAATAAATAATCTAGTAGACAAACAATTCGGAAAAATGACATTTTTTCAGCCCGCCACAATGGTGTTCTCCCTTGATCATTGATTATTAACAAATGGATAAACATATGGAAAAATAATCTGGCTATACGATAAAAGATATTATAAACTATGCTCTGTCGGAATTTGCAGTGAATCGGACGAATAGATTTTGGATACGACCTACACCGTTTCATACAACATATTTTCGAGTTGCACAAATATCGCCGGAACTCAATAGATTTTTGGAGTTTTTACGAAAACCGCGTGCAAATTAGAAGACTCCGGGCTATAAAACCAAACAATAGAACCGTATTTTCTAAATACCAGGCTTATGTAAACGAAAAAAAAATCAATTTTCTATGTTGCTCAATACATAGGGTCAGAGTGGGATCGTGGCTCATTTTTTTTACAGGTCTACAGCTGCCTAACCGTTCACACAATCTTAATGAATCCTTGACTAGACGTGAGTTCTGTTCAATGGCTTCACTTTGTTAAAAGACACTGAACGGCCTAATCCAATGGAAATTAAGATAATGACCATTAAAAAAAAAATGGGTTTTGATCCGCTGTGTACTTGGGGGTATACACATGCAAGTGAAACATGCCTAATTTCACAGTCAAACCAAATTTCAAAATCAAGCAAAGTTTGACGAAAATTACCCTGGACCACTGTACACTTGGAAGTACCAGAGTGCTTTTCTCTATACAATGGGAAGTATTGTACAGTAAACTATTGAAAAATTAATTTAAAAGACAGCATCTTATAAGATCAATCACAATCATTTATTGAATATTAATCAATAATAAGTACCTACCTAATAAGGTAGTACCAGTACTTAACTAAATCACAACGCGAAAATATTCATATTATGACTTACCTCTGTGTACCTCGAAAAATTGAGCCACTGTGTACCAATCCTCTCTTTTTTCTAAAGCTGGTACTGACAAGTTTCTATTTTTGTTAGCTTGACAAACATACCCATGTAGAGGTTGCTATGAGTTTCCCAATGTTACGATCAGGCCAATATTGGGACCATCGTACAAGCCAACAAAAGAGAAAGAATATTGGCCCATTAATGTTCCGCTCTAAACTGAAAACTGGCACAATATCGGCCCATCCCTAAAGCCTGTCCTCCTCCATCTTTAAAAACTAATAAAAACCCCGATAGTTAAACTAAATTTGCCAATTTAAAAACTGGGTATACTAAAATACTGACAATTTCATTGGCCCAATATTGTTCCGTTATAAATTGAAAACCGGCACAATATCGGCCCATCGTTTAAAACCAATAAATAGCCGTGATAGTTGAACTATATTTGCCTATTTAAAAACTGGTAATGCTAAAATACAAGTAATTACATTGGCCCATTATTGTCCCGTTATAAATTGAGAACCGGCACGATATCGGCCCTTTACTAAAGATTATCCTGGCCCATCTTTCAAACCCAATTAACAGCAGTGATAGTTAAACTAAATTTGCCAATCCTAAAGCTGGCAATCCTAAAATACTGGCTATTACATTGGCTCATTATTGTCTCGTTCTAAATAAAAAACCAACACAATATCGGCCCATAGTTAAAACCTATCATGGCCCATCTTTTAAATTCATTAAACAGTCATGATAGATAAACAATATTTGCCAATTTTTAAACTGGTGATGCTGGAGTACTGCCAATTATATTGGCCCATTATTGTTCCGTTATCAATTGAGAACTGGCACAATATCAGCCCATTACTAAAACCTATCCGGGCCCATCTGTTAAAACCAATAAACAGCCGTGATAGTTCATCGAAATTTGCCAATTTTATAACTGGCAATGCTAAAATACTGGAAATTACATTTAATTAATCTAAGCCCTTTATTGGCTAAGTGGGTCCTGCTTTTATTTTATTTATGCCTTGGGTTATTCATTATCTGTATATTGTGCCAGAATAGGCAAATAACTGGCACGTCATATATTAATCGTCTATATTTTGTAGTTCAGTTTTTGTAATTAAGTCTTGGCCTATTATTGTCATTTTTAAATAACCAACATAAGTAAGTAAAATGTGCCAATTTTGAAACCTGTCATATACGCAAATCACAATTTATTTCAAGGTTATTCCATGAAATATGTATCCATAAGGACCAATCTCGGGCCAATCTTGGCCCGATATAGGTTGAATATTTATCACGCACCCAAACAAACCCGAACAAACTCACGGCCTAATATTCTAGATAGACTAACTTCTAGATAGACCAACTGTGACGGCCCATCATAGAGCCAGTGGTCAATTTCTACATAGGCCCTTTAAGAGGGCCCACATAGTGCCAAGTGCAATCACCAACATTGACGCTCTGTTGGCCGATATCGGGCCGTTCTTATCATTTCTACAAAGGCACCTCATTGGTAAATACTCACGGCCCAATATTCTAGAAAGGCTAACTATGAAGGCCCGCCCCAGGCCCAACGGTCAATCTTTACATGGGCCGCAATATAGCTGTATATTGCGAGAGAACAATGACTTCGAACGTAACTGCGATAGGTAAAGAAGCAAAAACATACAAACTCAACTGGTTTTTTAACCTTCTACACCAAAAATAATCTAAAATCACCTCTCACAACCGAATTGCGCGGGACCCTACTCGTAATCAATCTAAAGAAAAAAAAACCTAAACAATGAAGTCACATAATGATTAGCGCCAGGGGAATTGTTCTGTATTGCCGATTTAGCAGGTAGGTTTCCCACAAATAGCGAAGGGCGTAGCTTCCCTTTAAAAACAAAAAAATCATTTTCTCAGCTTTTACATGAGGAGTCTAGCTGAAACAAAGTTCAGGGAAATTCTGAAAACCTTTTTTCTTTCCACGTACCGAAGTTTCGGGAAACTTCCAAAAATTCCAAACAATTAAAAAAATGTCAAAA
>OY723391.1:42306532-42320377 GCA_963210295.1 Ophion ellenae
TACCCCGTATGCTCCCGATACAGGCTGTAAAGGGAGGAAAAGGTTTTCGTCCCTTCATTCGGTGTCTCTCAGCTTCTCTCTAGCCCTCACCATGGTTTTGCACATCCCCGATCGTCCCCTTTTCGCTTTCGGTCGTTTCTCTCATTGCACACGATTTACTCGTGCGTTTTTACATCCCTGTCCACGTCTCTCATTCTCTCTTCCTCCCTCCCTCTCTCTCTCTCTCTCTCTCTCTCTCTCTCTCTCTCCATCTCTCTTTTCACGTATCTCTTCGTCTTGTACGAGGCCGCATACGCAACACACACGTCTCGGGTTATACGCGATCAAGGATGAGGATGCGAAAGCCTCTTTGGGAGGCTCGAGAATAAGCGAGAGGTCGGAGTTAAGCTGGTCGGGGCTACGAAAAAGAGCGAGGCGCGCGGTGACGCGAAGCCTGCTCGCGCGATGTACGAGGAGGAGCAAAGAGGGAAATGAAAGCGAAACTGTTCGACGGTAGTGGCTTGCCGAAGCGCACCCCTCGCCCTTAAACCTCCACTTCCCTTTTTGACTGGGCCCTCTGCGTGTATAGCGGACTAGCGCTTGCCGACGAATATGCCCCCGCTCTTTTTCCCTGCCTGTCTCTCTCACTCTCTTTCTCTCTCTCTTGTTGCCTCTTTATCTCTTTCTCTTTCACATAGCTCGGCCCACCCTTCTAATTTTTCCACCCCTTTCACTAAAATTAAAATCAATAGTGGCACCACGTGCCCGGAGAGCAACCACCTTTCCCCTTCGCCCTTCTGGGCTCACTGCCTATCGGTCGCCCACGGCAGGGACAAACTATCGCTCTCTCTCTCTCTCTCTCTCTCTCTCTCTCTCTCTCTCTCTCTCTCTCTCTCTCTCTCTCTCTCTCCCCCCCCCCCTCTCTCTCTCTCTCTCTCTCTCTCTCTCTCTCTCTCTCTCTCTCTCTCTCTCTCTATCTCCCCCTCCCGCCTGCTCCTCATTAGTGAATATTTCTCCCTTTTCCTTCATGTTTATACGAGGCATACACTGTCGACGAAAAGTGCGAACACAGTTTGCGATTTTTCGATCGGTACGAAAACATACCAAAATATAACCAAAAAAGGTGCAAAGGAGCGCAATTCGAGATAGTGTTTAACGACGTTCACCTAGTTGACATTTTTTTGGAAATATCGTTTTTTTGAGGTTTTTACGGATTCTCAAAGTATATCAATAATATTCTCTGAAAATGTCAAGTCGATCCGTTGAAAATTAAGGGCGAATTTTGGACGCTTTTTTTCTCGAAATTACTTTTTTAAATCGGTGATCACAATATCTCGAAAATCACTGCACTGATCAACATCAAATTTTACAAGCTTATTTTATGGATATCAAAAAGCAATGCTTGAACGAAAAAAAGCAGTGCTTTTTAGCAACGAAAATATAAGGCTTTTCTCACCGAAAATCGATACTTTCACTTTGGAATGCGGCCATTTCTTCATAAAACAATCTTTCATTAAATCATTCGTCCGAGCACTACATAAGTTCAGGCAGGAACGAAATGCCTTTGATCTTTTCATTTAGGATGATTCGCTTCCGAGCAGCAGTGGTCATCGCGAAGGACGTTTTTCAAACAGCGATCTGCCGAAAAAATTGTATCTACCATACTTATAAATATTGTCCGATACACAAATTGTAAACGATACTTAAAACCATAATTATCAATGCAGAAAAAAATCTAAAATACGCAGACGTTTTCGCAGAAAAATCACGAAAATCGTATTTTTTTAGCCACGAGCTTACCTCTTGAAAAATGAATACACAATGAAGCTTCATCAAGCTTTTTTCTTATTCTCCGCGATTTTTTTACTCACTCGGTGGTCTCGGACGGAGTTAGTTTTTTGCAACTTTCTTCCTGGCGCCTGCGTATAACTTTCCAACGACTGGGCAGCAATGTCTCCTTAGAGGGACCCGAAAGGCTTGGGGTTGATTTACCTACAATTTGCTTCGAAAAAAGTTATTCTCTGATTTTCTCCACAAGCTTAATCAGATTTGCATAAAGTGGCGAAGTTTTTGGAAAATGCCCTGCAACCGTAGAACTACGTGGCTCAACATGAAAGACCGAGAAGGATAAAACATTAAATGCAAAAAAAAAATCAAGTGTAGTAAAGAATCAAGGTGACAATTCGAAATGACAAAAAATCAGAAATATGGTTTTCATGACCGTTTCCGAGGGTGCAAATCGGGGTAAATGTTTCCAAACTTTCCGCCGGTAGTGTATCTGGGGGCTGGCGTTCGAATCGTCTCTCTATTTTTTACGACCCCTCCCCCTCCCTCCCGCCACCGCCCCTCCCTCTCTTGGGTCTATTCTCGCCGTGCTGTGTATTGTCCAGAAGATCCCGCGGCCGCACGTCCGTGTCCTCTCCCTCCATACCAACCCTTCGAATTTCGCGCCATGCGCGATAGAGCGAGGGAGGGTGCACAGCCGCCTTTCGTGTGTATGCGCGAGCTCTTTTTGTTTTTAATAGTCCCTCCTATCCGTCCTCGTACATACGTCCGTGTGCATACTCACCGCGTAGCGCTCTTCATGTCGTTACTGACGGAATTTCAATATTCATTTGGAAAAAAAAGGACAAAAAAACAGACAAAAAAGTAAAACAAAAAGGATTGCGACTGCGGCGAGCCGAGTGACTCTCACCCGTCAAGCACGTGCATACACTAATCTCTCTTCCTCCCTCCCTCCTGCACTCTCTCTCTCTCTCACTCTCTCTGTCTCTCTCGCTCTAGTCGCTCCGCGAGAGCTCATCCGGAAATGCCTTTCTCCTTTTCCATGTGTATATATATATATATATATACATTCGTGAATTGTCTCTCATTCCCGCGCCCGTACAACCCTCGTTACCCGTCCCTTTATTTTCTCCCTTCTTTGTTTCACGGCGAATTTCGTATTTATAACCCTTTCCTTTATTCTCACGCGTCTTTGTTTAACACAGCGAATTTTGTATATATTCAGATACGAGATAATATACGTGAAAAAGCCCGCACGCGCAACTCTTGCGATCCTGTTATTCCTTCATCGCACTTCCTTTGCGCGGACACCCTTTACTCGTCCTCTTCGCCCTCGTCCTTATCGTATATGTCATTGTAGCAACCAGTCGGGAGTATATATATATATGTATATATATATATATATATATATATATATATATATATATATATTCTCTATTTTTTTCCTTTTTCTCACCATGCAATTATCTTCTTTATAGAAAAAAAAAAAATTGTCGCGGAAGCTGCGAGCGGTCAAAAATTATGTAGAGGTCGCTCAAGACATCCAAAAATTCGATTTTTTTATTTAAAAATCGATTTTTCTTCGTCCACTTTTCACCCATGAATCTGACGCTTCAAACTTTTTAAATCAACCTCGCGAAAGGTCTAGCCGGCCAATGAATATTTAGTTGTCGCTCAAGGTTTTCGAAATTCAGAATGTCCGCCAGAAAATAAATCTCGCATGCACTATAATTTCTTGTAGCATAAAAGCAAAATAAACAGCGGAATATTACATTTTCTGAATAATCTATAATTTTGTTTACGGACGAGAGCATTAAAGAATTATTTTATGAGAACGAATATTATAATTCTTGGGTTAGAAGTGTGAGGTACATTTGAAAAATCTGTTTCTAACGAAAAAAAGGATTAATTGTTTTGAAAATTTTACAAAGCGTCAAATTTATGAGTGAGAAGAGTAAAAAAAAAAGTTCGAAGCTCTTGAGCGACCACTAAATATTCATTGGCCGGCTAGAGCTTTTGCGAGGTTAATTTTAAGAATATAAAGCGTAAATTCATGGGTGAGAAGTGGACGAAAATTCATGGGTGAGAAGTGGACGAAAAAAAAACGTTTTTTCAATGAAAATTTAAATTTTTGGGATGCGACCTCTAAATATTTTTTGACCGCTCGCAGCTTTCGCGACAATTTTTTTCTTTCTTACAAAAGATAATTGGATGGTGAGAAAAGGGAAAATAAATAGAGCTCAAATTTGTGCCACCTCAATATATATATATATATATATATATATATATATATATATATCATGTAAGTTAAGCAGTAAATCGAGCTTTTCTACCATTCCGTAAGAATTAACCCTTCGTGACAACCAGTCGGGTACCTTATACCCGTCGTGTCATCGCCATCGTGCGGTCGTCGTCGTAGTTACCTCCGTCGAGTTCTCTCTCTACCGGAAGCGGAAGCGTTCCATCGTGGCCAGATCTCTCGAGAATCTCTCTCTCTCTCTCTCTCTCTCTCTCTCTCTCTCTCTCTCGCTCTCTCTCCCTCTCCCTCTCTATCTCTCTCTCTCTCTCTCTCTCTCTCTCTCTCTCTCTCTCTCTCTGTCTCTCGCCTCACCCTCAGCCTCAGAGGGTGGCGCGTCACACACCGTACATACACTTGGATATGAAGCAACGTATATATGCGATGGTCGAGTAACAGGTAAGGTTGAATCCACGGCGGGCAAAGCATACAGGTGGCCGACCAAGCTACCCTATATATATATATATACATACATACATACATACATACATATATATATATATATATATATATATATATATATATATATATATATATATATATATATATATATATATATATATATATATATAAACCTACACGACGCGCTTGCACACACCTACGTACGTCACGTTCCGTAGCCTCGTGTGGGTGGCCTCCGAGGCGCATTCTCTCGCTATCGTTCTCGTGTGTGTCTCTGTATTGTGCGCGAGCCTCCAGCACGCGTTTGCGGAAAATCACGCGGAAGGAACCGCACGCAAATGTGCGTGGATGATGAGAGCGAAGCCGCGGGATCCTCCGCAAGGGGATGTAAGAATGATGCACGGCAAGGGGGTCGAGAAAGGGGTGGTTTCGGGATAAAGAGAAAGAGAGATAGCGAAAAGGACTTGTCCTCGAAGGGTGCAACAAGAATTCGAGAGAGAAAGAGAGAGAAAGAGATTGATATATATATATATATATATATATATATATATATATATTTTATGTCTTGGTTTGGAACCTTCAGGCAATGTGTGTACAGTTGGTGAAAAATCGGCAAATTAAATGTATAAATAAACATAATAGAAATGACTGAAAAAATAATAAAAAAAAATAATGATAATCGTAATTGCAATGGTAGTGATAATCATAATGATGGTAACAATAACAAGAAAGAAAACAAGAAAATGAAAATAAACAAGAAAATATACGGTATATCGTCACAAGTCTATGAAAAGAACAACATATCGGACGGAAAAGTGTCTAAAATAACAGGTTATAAAGTAATATAAGTGATTTAGAACAACAACAAAAAGCATACAGTGGAGGTGCAAAAGGAGGTGCGCAAGCATACACATTCGTAAGAGAGAGAGAGAGAGCGAGAGAGATAGAGAGTGGTGCGATAGAAGAGGCTCTTCCATATATACATGAAAGAGGGACGACCAGCGCGAAAGACGACAGAAAACCGCATACACTCTCGTTTTTCCTCAATGACGCGACTTCCGGGTGGGGAGGGGGGGGGGGGGGGGTGTAGCTCCTGTATCCTTGCTAAATCGAGAGTGGAACGGAATTTTAAGGGGAAATGGAATGCAACCACTCTCGAGCTCACAATTGAGCGCCGGAAACAGAAAAAGAACTCGGTATAAAAAATTGGGAGGGGGGGTAGTCGTTTGACAATCCGTTGGAATGGCAATGTATGTACAATCGAGATCAAGGATGGAAGCCGTGGATGCCAATTGATAATGAAGGGAGATTTGAAAATATAAACAGCGTAAATGAAATTGGAGTCGCGAGCTCTGCGACTTTCAGCCGAGATTTTTTAAACACCTTTGCGAAATATATACACATGGACAAATATATATAATGTATATACATATAAATACACACACACACACACACACACACACACACACACACACACACACACACACACACACACACACACACACACACACACACACACACACACACACACACACACACACACACACACACACACACACACACACACACATATATATACATATATATCCAGGGTGAGACACATAAACTGTTACAGAGCAATAGCAGTCAAACTATTGATCATATCCGAAAATGTTTCAGACAAAAGTTTCAGTGTTCGAGGAGGCCGTCATACTGGACCGCCCTATTTTTTTATCCGCAGAGGCGCTGAAGCTACGTCAAGGTCAACTCCACTTTTTCAAAAACATCAGGCGGTCAAAGTCGTTCAAGGTCATTCAAGGTCACCTATTAAAATGAAATACAAATCTAAATATCTCGGATCGCCACTAAATATTTGCTAGTGATCCGAGATATTTAGATTTGTATTTTAGGCGGTCAATGTCGTTCAAGGTCATTCACACATTCGGATCACCACCAAATATTTGGTAGTGATCCGAGATATTTAGATTTGTATTTTATTTTAATAGGCGATCTTGAATGACCTTGAACGACTTTGACCGCCTAATGTTTTTGATGCGGCTTGAGGTGCTCCACAAGATGGTTGAAAAAAAATGTACCATTCCTTTTAAAAAAGTGGAGTTGACCTTGACGTAGCTTCAGCGCCTTCACTGATAAAAAAATAGGGTGGTCCAGTATGACGGCCTTCTCGAACACTGAAACTTTTGTCTGAAACATTTTTGGATATGATCAATAGTTTGAGTGCCATTGCTCTGTAACACTTTATGTGCATCACCCTGTATATGTATGTGTATATATATATATGTGTGTGTGTGTGTGTGTGTGTGTGTGTGTGTGTATACATAGTTACATATTAATATGTGTGTGAGGGTCAATAGTACCTAAATAGTGTTTTTATTATATATGAATACGGTTTTTATTATATAAAAATACATTATATATTCATCGTGGGTAATATGGAAATGTAGACATAACGTTTTAGAAAAATAACCTTCCGAACAAAGATTGGATAAGATTTTCGCAGTCTATAGCTGATTATTATTATCAATGCTGTATGTTGAAGTTAATATAAACCACAAGTAAATACATGTTGACTAAATAAACTATGAATAAATAAATGTTAACGGAAATTCCTACGTAATGCACACAAAATAGCATGGCATGCAAATTTTTTTTTACCCATTGTGACTGTTATAATCAGTAATATATGACAAAAAAAATTGAGCATTCTGGAAAAAATCGAAATTTGATTTGCGGTACAACAGAATGGAGATAATTGAATTCTAGATACGAAACTACTCCTGAAGAACTTTCTTTGTTCATCCAGTCGTTGAGAAAAGACATTATCAAAGATGCATTTAAAAGTTGATAAATAGAATTAAACTGCACAGAAGAAACGAGTTTTTTTGTGGGTGTTTCGTCTTCGGATTTTTGTTATCTTTATTTTGCTGGACTCACAATGGAATTTCGACCTTTTTCCATAATGCTCCATTTTTCTGACCAATGTTACTCGTCACAAAAATAAGCTATATGTTTTTTTCGAAAATTACTTGAAAAACCATTATACATCATATTTTTCTCGGTCACAAAATTTCTGCAGCAGATCTTTAAAAACACATGACCACCTTATAATTATATATATATATATATATATATATATATATATATATATATATATATATATATATATATATATATATATATATATATATATATATATATATATATATATATATATATATATATATATATATATATATATTGATTGATTGGCATATCTTTTTTCACACATACAGGATCCTGTTCCACTCCCCGGGAGCGTTGAGCCACCATGAGAATCTTTGACCCTACATGCCGTTGAATCGCGTCGGTCAACGAACCACAGCACAATCCTTTACCTTCCATCGGCGTCACTCCCCCACAGACGATGCATTCTACCGTACACGTGTGCTCCAATATACACATTTACCGATACTTTTTTTTTCCGGCAAAAATGTATAATTATTTCGCTTGTACACTGGAGGCTGGACGATTCGGCCAGTTACGTGTACGCCATCGGGAACCGCGTTATTCCAGGGGGAATACTTTTATTCGCGTATCCCCGCAATGATGATGATGATGATGACGGAATATATGATGGCGCGAAACAAGCGCGACCAATCCGGTTGCAGCTTTCCCCACTTCCGAGCTAAATGACAACAGACCCGATATGAAAATTGGTTTGTTATGCGTTTGCACAATGCATATATATTTACAATTAGATATATATGTATGTATGTATGTGCATCACCGCAACCTGCGCAAAATGCATATCTCGTGATTAATGAAATGTAAAATTTGTTCAATTTAATGTTGTGTAATCGAATAATGGAAAAAAAATGTAGATATACATGCATTTCGTTATCACAATGATATTGATCGCTTTTGGAAAGGTTTACGACACCGTGTACTCGTACACATACAGCCGAGCATAAATGTGTATACATATGTATACTTATACCTATATTCATATATATATATATATATATATATATATATATATATATATATATATATATATATATATATATATATATATATATATATATATATATATATATATATATATACACGCACACACACACACACATGTATTTATACATGGGGTGTTCCAGCTCAAATCAGACAACTATGTCCCTCACCATCGTCGACAACAGTTTTCCATAGTGGAAAATTTCCCTCGTGGTGGGAAAAAACACCAAATTTTTTTCAATTTTTTCACTCACCCTTTGTCTCTCTGCGGCTGCAAAGAATCAAAAAGTCCACTCGGGCCGTTTGGTGCATTTTATACCAAAGCTCAATTTGTGCTTTAGATATTTGATATTTTATTATTGTGAAATTTCGATATTGAGGATCATTATTCGACGGTTTGGAAATCAGAAGAGTACTTTTTCGGTCTTGCAAGCAAGAAAACTGCAAAATAAAATGGTTTCAAATAAAATTGAATTCGGGTGCGATGTATATGTAGACCGAAAAAGTGCTCTTCCGACTATCAAGCCTTCCTACAATCATCTCCAATGTCGACATTTAAAAAACGGTCCAAGTGGATTATTCGATTTTTCGCAGCCGCAGATGGGCAAGGGGTGGGTGAATAAAGTTAGGTGTTTTTATTTACACCACGAGTGATATTTTCCACTGTGGACATTTTTAATCAACGATGGTCTGGACAATCTTTTTTTGACAAGGAAAGGTCGCGAGGTCGAACTCTCCGATTTCGATGAAATTTGGCACGTTTGTAGAATGGGTAAAAATAGGCGACACGTATTTTTTTATATCTGCGGAACCCGATTTTTAGGGGCGAAACGCACCCTCGAAAATGGGGTTGTTTTTCGTTTGAAATTTGTTGTTATCTGCATCGTTCTCATCTCCAATGTATAATGCACGGAAAAATAAACGTTGTTGCAATTTGGAATGTTTTCATATCTCGTACAGGTTAAAACGTTATCGACGAAAAACGAAAAACACCCCTATTTTGGAGGGTACGTTTCACCCGTTAAAAATCGGGTTACGCAGATATAAAAAAATACGTGTCGCCTATTTTTGCCCATTCTACAAACATGTCAAATTTCATCGAAATCGGAGAGATCGACCTCGCGACCTTTCCTTGCGAGTTGAGCTGGATTACCCCATGTATACCTATAAACGCAGACCCGAACATTTTGAAATCATTCCAAATTCTATTTTCCTCTTTTATCGAGACCAACGAAAAATGGATGACCGAACAGCCGCGCGCCCGTCTGTGTATATATATAATATATACACGTGCATATATCCGTGCATCACTAACGACACATACTGAGCGCCGTGGTGCAAGCTCAACAACAATGGGCGCATCGTTGCGCTGATAAATCCCGCGGCCCTGTTTTCCCTCTGCTTCTCTCTCTCTCTCTCTCTCTCTCTCTCTCTCTCTCTCTCTCTCTCTCTCTCTCTTTCGCGCTCTCTCACTCTCTCCTCTCGTTTTGTCATTGTCGTTCCACGACAATAAAACTGCCGTGTCGGCCGAATGCACTTCCGGAATAAAACAAAATCCGCTGTGTACGCGGATCGTCCTGACAAAAGCGTAAGTTGCGAATTAAACGATCCGCGCGCGGGGTCGAAGGAAAACAAAAAAAGAGGTCGCATGACACTGGGGTAGATGGAGCACGGGGGAGGATTGGGTCGCGGCAATCTAGCATCATTTATTCGAAACGAACTTTTCATCTGCTTTTTTCTCTCGACGCAAGCAACGCGCCCGGTAATTTGTGTACTTTATGCATGAAAATCGATACCATCAATTTGTGAATTATTAAAAAATATATATGTACATATATATTAATATATATATTATATATATATATATTATATATATATATATATATATATATATATATATATATATATATATACATGTATATGAGGAGAATCGTAATGCATAGAGATGCGATTTCACACTAGCGCGCAAAATTATTCGTTCCATAGTTAGAGTTACACACAAATTAGCACGTGAATGGTGACCGTACGCATTGGTTGAAAAAATGGAGATATGTGTGAAAGGGTATAGGTATGGAGAGACGTATACACGTACTCACCAATGCACTTTTATAAATGTATACAAATATGCATAAAGGGTGTCTTAAAATGGCCTAACATTTTAAATTGGGCGCCATTTTTTTTGTGGCGAACATAGAGTACTTATCTTTGACAGCTGGCATCAGCAAGTATTGACGTTTAGTTAGGGTGAATTACACGATCGAGCAACGCGTATATATTGTGAAACTTGACTACAAAAATGGTGAAAATTTTGCAGAGACGGCTCGAAAAGTCCGCAACCTGCCACACTGCGAGTGAAACAATGGAGTTATTGCGGACGAAGTTTCATGACGCCATTGGACTTCTTTCTTTGGGGTTTTCCGAAAGGAAAAGTTCATGCCAATGAGCCACAGACCATTCTAGAGCTCAAGGAAGCAATTGGACGCATCATTAATGAAATTAGTCCGAAATTATGCCAACATTTTATAAAACAATCTCGTCAAAAAAGTGAAGGGTTGTAAACAGGGATAAGGCGGCAATTTATCGAATATTGTGTTCCACACATAACCGGTGTTTGTACCTTACATAAACTGTGTCATGTAAGGTGTTATGTGAGGACAAACATAGGTTATGTCCACACATGACCTGTGTTTGTACCTTATATTAAAGTAAACATATTCGTATTTTTTCAATAAATAATACGTTTTGTTAATAAATTAATATGTCGTCATTTTTAGACACCCTTTACAAACGGTGGTCCGAAAAGTGACGTCCGAAGGAAAACCTAGATGCATCATATCAATACCTATAAAAATCATCCCCGTCTATGCTTTACGATCTTTTATAGTTTTCGAGCAAAAAGGATTTTTTATTTTCATTTCGATTTTTCTTGTAGATTTAATTTGTTTTCTCTTTTGCGTATGGACTTTCCTCTTAGCATTTTTCGAAAGCAATTGGGAGTCATTTAGAAATATATGAGTATTTCTTTTTATCTGAACTTTAGTGACCGATCCTCTCAAACCGATTTGATGGCA
Organism: Ophion ellenae; assembly: GCA_963210295.1. Lineage (NCBI taxonomy): Eukaryota > Metazoa > Arthropoda > Insecta > Hymenoptera > Ichneumonidae > Ophion > Ophion ellenae. The sequence continues at coordinate 42,318,053 of OY723391.1, forward strand.
ATCTAAGGCATATGGCGGTCCGAAAAGTGACGTCAGAAAATGCTGTGTATCGATACCCATCCACATCACCCCCATGTATGCTCTACGATCTTTTCAGTTTTTGAGAAAAAAAAAGCATTTAAAAAAAATTCTCTTGTGGGTATGTACCTCCCTCTTATTGTTAAATGTTTTCAAAAGGAATTGAGAGTCATTTAGGCTAGTATAAGTATTTTTTTATAATTATCTGAACTTCAGTGACTGATGATCTTAAACATATTTTTGAATACGTTGAAAAAAAAAACTAGGGTTTTTTTCGTTACTTTTCTGTTGATCTTTTTTTTTATTGCTCAACAGTACACTTCGCAACGATGAGACGAACAAAAATGATCGCGAGGAAAGTACGCATACACAAAATAGAAAAATAAAAAATGCTTTTATCTCGAAACCTGAAAAAGATCAGAGAACACACATGGAGGTGATTCGGATAGATACACCAGGCATCTAAATTTTCTTTTTCGACGTCACTTTTCAGGCCCTTTATATATACTGGGCTATTGGTCACGATCTCGTGAAAGCGTTGTCGGACATATTTATACAAAAGTGAATCATTTCTGAGATATGGTTTTCTTTTTTAAAGGGGTGGGCAACGTTAAAAATGAGTAAAAAAAACTGTCGTATGGAATGAACCTTATTTATTATCTGAAGTTTGAGGACACAGTAGCAAAGAAATATCATCAATAAAATAATAATCATCCGGGCCGTGTTGAAATTCAGAACTTTGAATGCTTCGACGGTTTGAATTTCCTAATTTTGATGTTCCGAAATTACGAGTTTCGTCAAGATCATGCCAGCGAAAGTCTAGACAGTTGACTGTAAATGATGTAGAACGCATAACATCGTCTGGACAAATTTTTAAATTGAAGTAAAATTACTTCTTAATTAAAAAAAAATCCTGAAACAATTCGTCGATTTATTAAAAAATGTTGAAACTTTAAAAATATCATCTATATATATATATATATAAACTATAAGAAAATATGTAAATGTAAACTATAAAAATAGCCGAATTATTTTGACGGTGTTCAGATTTTCGGAGTTTTGGTCTTTCGTGTAAAAATTCTTTCGGAGTTTTGAGCGTCTGATCATCCAAAATTCGGAATTTTAAACCGGCCCCGAATAATCTGCAAACATTTTCGAACTAGGGGTCCAAAACTCTGCAAGTCCAATAATTATTTTTATTTTATTGTTCATAATTTTTTGTTACTGTTCCCTTAACCTACAATTAATTTATTTAAAAAAACGTCTGATTCCGTACGTTAGTTGTAAATTGATTTGCACCGCTCCTACGTCTCACTTTAAAAAAAATAAAAATATTACTATTTCGAAAATGGTTTACTTGTGTGTAAAGCGTTATTAGGGCTTCTTAAGGCGCGATACACATTTAGACAGGAAAAAATAAGCAATATTGAGGGATTTTTAAACTAAGAATTAATTATTCTACAATTATCAAACCTTAGGTATACTCTAATAGTATAATTTAAGTATACGAATCAATTTTTAAAAGTTCATTCATCATCATAATGGCAGAACTGTGACCGAGTGTTACAGCAAGGTCGCCGCAGGAGTTGCGAATCGGCGTGCAGTCCAGCTTCCGTAGACTTTGATTTGCAAAAAAGTTCAAACACTTATTCAGTTAAAACATGTATAGTTTCTATGTGACGGTAATTAAAACGAAGAAAATGCAAATTTGAGAAAATAGCACGCATTTCCAAAAAAAAATCAACAATTCCCGGAACATTTCTGTAAAATGTGCATTAAAAAAGTAGTTTTTTTTCCAATTTTTCAAAAACAATTCTCGTCAAGTAGAAGGTACCAATATTGTCAACATTTCTACCAAGTTTCAACTCAATCGGCTTAATAGTTTTTGCGTTATCCTGCACGCCAATTTCGATAATGCAGTCTTGAGAAAAACGCGTGAAGTTCACGCCCGCTCCGAATCCAAGCGGTGAGGCACAGCGTTGACGGGCTGTAACGTTTGAAGTTTTTTGAATTTCGCTTTGAAACTTTGGGACGACATTCTACATATATAGTTTTATCGTTTAAAGAAGAAAAAAAAAAGAAATCGATTTTGTTGATCGTAGTAAATGTATAACCCGCCTTAAGGCATTTCACATACACAAGCCCTGTATATGAAAAATAAAATCTATTCTGAACCCACTGCATCTGCACAACGTTGGCAATCAGCCCATCCGTCTCGTTTGAGGACGTTCCTCGAAGTTGACTCAAAATCAGCGCTTCCCATATTTTATTCCTCTGTGTGTGTGTGTGTGTGTGTGTGTGTGTGTG